>JAQFYU010000039.1:0-42995 GCA_034694905.1 Ceratophysella granulata | reverse complement strand
TTCTGGGAGTCAGGTGAGGTAATTAAATTCCAGCATAGGATAACGTTGCCAGGACATTGGTCTCAGGTAGTTCTATTAACAAAAGTTGTTGTGCGACGGAACATACATAGAACATACACTTCATCTCTAAAATAATAATATAGGGATTAAAATATATTACAATAAATAATCAAAGAATTGGTTAATAATGGGAAAATTAATTGAATTAAATAACGAAAAATAACAGAATAATTTCGATTAAATAACTAATCATTGATAACAACACAATTAATTTAATTAAGTACAGCCTGTCTCAGAATAGACGGCCCCCCTTTGTTTATACTTTTTGTGAATATATATAATGTATATGTTGCCGTTGCATACTAAACTCAGGTGTTAATTTTTGATCTACCTGCAGGCAAAGATAATTAAGCCTAGGAGCACTGTCAAGGATGCTGCTTCACTATACATAAAAAATATCACACATTTTTAGCATGAAAATGACAATTTGCAATGCGAAAATTGATAATTTTCGTAATTTAATATAATTTTGATTGACTGTAACATGTGCTGTAACGAATTGTTGCTCGTTGCAAGGACAAAATCTGTTAGGGGGTCCGTCTATTCTGAGACAGCCTGTACTTATCCTAATCCTAATTTGTTATAGAAAATTCGAGACTCTAAGCACCAAACGTCTACGTACATGCATTTTGCATATTTGGTGACAATTTACTTTCTCCATGCGACGAGTGGCTGTATTTCAAAACTGCACTATTGTAAATTGTGAATTGACTTCCATATTTGTACTTCTAGTTCCCCATAATCATCTCAATCTGAAGTGTACATCTCGAGTACTTAAACTGAACATGAGAATAAGACACAGAGAGATGCATTGGTGTCTCACTAATTGAAGAATGGAAACTGAATGCATGTAGGAACATGCACATTGGAGTTATTGCATGTACTTCATTGTTTTTATTCTTTTTTGTACGATAGTGCCTTCTTGTGTTTCTACAACAATGAATTGTCAGGTAACATGCAAGAAAGTACTTTGCTCCTCACTGATTTCGGAAAGGTAATGTTCATGAAAGGCCGTGGTTCCAATATCGTTTTCTGATCTTCTGATTGATTTTGAACAAATTTGATCCAAGATTGAGAAAATGCAATATTTGAATTTCATGGATTTTGGAATGAGGTTGATGGTTTTTATGCGGTAAAAAATTGAGTCGGTCCACCTCAATTTTGGCATGATGTTGGCGAGCCATCAATTTCTGAATATTTACTCCGCCTGCATTTTTTGTGAAAATTTTTAAGTTGTGGAATTATCCATAATCCTGTTAATGGGAAATTAAACTGGCAATTCTCAAATATTTTGGTTGAGATGAGTTCGAATCTTAGCACCGCTGCTAATTTCCAATGGGTCCATTTTCCAAAAATATTTTTTCCTGACCAACACACAGATAAAATAAACAACTTACCTCGTATATTGTATCATGTTGTGATTTTGAGTACATATTATCTGAATTTGACATCTCTTTGTTGGGATTGGGAGTTTGGGAGTCTTGCATGTGAGTAAACCCATATAGGACCCACCCTTGACTTTCTATTTTTTATTATGCCATGCCTCATTGGATTGGAGGATCTAACCCGTCTAACCTTTGACCACATGCTTATTACTTCCGTCTCGTTACGATATGATGGACTGCATGCCATCATGCCACAACCCACAACCCACACAGCTTGATTATATCGAGTTACATTTTCTATAATTTTTTTGTTCCGAGGGTAAAAGTTAAGACTAATCCAGTGATTTTAACTTTAAAAATGTAATTATAGTTGAACTGAAATTGAAATTTGAAGCCAGATGGAATGCGGAACTCCGAAATGGAGCTAAGCCAAATATTCTTATCGAGGCATGGATATTTCAATTATGAAAAAATTTGGAGGTGATATTTAAGTTAATGCATTGTTAAATGCATGAACTTTCTCCAATTTTGTGGTTATGCGTTGAGCAGATGTGCTTACAGCTTTATTAGGACGAACAATGCATTCGCGTCCCAGCTCAAATGCGAATAAAATGCGCTAGTTTTTAAACTAATGTTTCCTGTGCTATATGCTATCGTCATCACAAATAAGTTCGATATTTCAAAATAAACTTGTTTATTCACACACGGGCTATTCAGAGGAAGAATTACCACATAACAAATCCCGTGCTAAACACGCGCCTGGTAATATTACATCACAACTCCTCATTAGCCATGCTATTGTTGATTGCACAAAATGTTCATATTTCCCAATTAAACAAATCCACAATAGGCTCCATTGTTCATCAATCACCAGGAACAAAACTTGGTTAATTTAATAAGACAAATGGTAAAACCAACATACTTGTCTTTAGTCATTTTATTATAGTGCATTGATATCTTCCCTCCTGCATTGTTCACTGCCCATGTCTCGTGTTAGAACATCAAATGTCATAAGTGCGCACTCCATTATCCGCTTTGCACTTTTCCTCAATACTGTAATACGTACAGGAGATGTTAATTACTGGGTTTAATTCAAATGTCTATAGTACATTCTTGAATTTTGAAGTGTATCACGAGTCCGTCGAGCCGCTCGAATTTCTCATAACGCTTGAAGCACATGAATTCCTTAGTCTAGATGTACAATTGACAGAGCTATTTCATTTCTATTGTTCTTAGACTTTAGTCACACGCTGATTAAATTACCGTAGAGTCCCGCAGCAACAGCAAAAATACTAACCTCATTCACAAGGGACAGAAGAAGAAGACGATTTGACGCGACACGAAGGAGAATGAATGGACTCAAATGGGTTTCTGTCTCTATTCAGGTAAACCATTTTTTGCAATATGAAATGAATCAGTAGTTCAGTAGCCATAGACGAGCAGTGGTACCCAATCTTCAGAGAAAATAAATAAACTACTCCAATTTAATCGGTCGCGTGCTATATTGCTCGACTTATTTTCCCCCAAAAGTGCAGTTCATTCCGCATCATTTACTACCACTTACCGCACCAAAATACGGAAAAGAAGGTCGGACTTTACCACATGTATGCAGAAGATTAGGCTTGAAAAAATGACACCATTTGTCAGGAAGGAGTTCAGCATCATCATCATCTTCATAGAAAACTTTTTTTTAAGAAGAAAAGATAGTCAATTTTTTTACGTGATTTTCTTAAGCCATAAATAGAATTTTGTTTATTTCCCTCCAAAGTCGTTTGAGCGTGGAAGGTTGATTTAGGTAAACATGGATGGATAAATCAATCGGAAAACGTGCAGAATGTTGCTTTGGAACGGATTAAACGTCAAACTCTTTATTAGCATTTAGCATTACCGTGTATAGGGTATTTTATGCCAACATAAATTCAGAGCATACCTTGTCATAATATGGCTTAACTTTTGACAGACGATATTCGCTCTCCACGTTGAACGCATGGCTTAACTCTGAACATAATGCAAAACCATGTCTACGAAGTTATTTGTCAGCCATGCAGGTTATAAATTTTTATTTTTACTTATGTCCCTCTGTACTTTCGCATTTCGGTTTTTTTAACACGTTTTTAGTCGAATAGCTTGTGGTTGGTGTTGGTGGTGTTGTCGAGAAATCTGGTTATCGATTTCCTTTGGATATTTAGGATAATTGAAGCGTGAAGTCGATTCGATGGTATAAAATTCACAAGGCCAGATTTGTTATACATGGTCAACCTGAAATTTTTATGAGGCGCCTGCCAATTTATTTGACCTTTAAATTCAAATTTTAAACTAAAAGATGCGTGCTATATGTCGCCTAAGAGCTGCCTTCATGCCTTACAGGCTTGTCGTCGCTGGCGTTGCCTCCACGCCTTCAGGCTTTGTCGCCTCCAGGATATTTTACGTCTTACAGCCAATTGCCGCCTCCATGGTTATTTTCGCCTCCAATTAGAATTACCGTCGATTGGTTTAATGCAAATTGGTTAGGTTAGGTTTGGAAAGGTAATTTTTTGTTTCTATGGAAATTAAACGTAAAATAGATCAAAGTAAAATCCTGCTATGTTCCGAAACGCCAATCTAACAAATGTAAAAATAGACGCGGATGCAACACTGGAGGCTGCATGTCACTTTATTTTTGTTTACGTCATCGGAAGGCATCGCTAAAATTTCTATCCGCTGCTTGAGTGGTGAAAATATTAAATTCCAAAATTAGGTAAATTGAGTGAAATGAAAGCGTTTCTTCTGTAATTTGGCATTTATTGTATTCCTGGGTTTCAAAGAGAAAGGCATTCCATGTGTACAAAGCCGTCTACCTACTCATGTGTTAAGCTCTAATTACGCACAGAGGCACGCACGTTGAGCTCATTATCATTACAATTTGTCACACTGTACCTCACTTTTGGGAGCGTTTTCCGTTCATTAGTAAGGCATATTTCGGTGAAGCTCATCGTTCGCACTATCTCCTCATTCACTCTTTTGGTATGCATTGCAGAGACCTCAATTTCCACGATCCATGATGAGTTTATAATGTAAATTAACTCTGTTTTGACTCAAAGCCGTTTGTGCAGTGACAGTGACTCGACCAAGTGTATGTCCCATCCATATAATCCAAACAATAACAGAGCTTATGAAGACTTCTGTATTCTAATGAATAGCAGTGTCTGCAGATAAACACTCGAGATAAGGCAATGTCACGTGCACCAAGTGACTTTATTTTCCCTTTCGGATTCATAGTATTAGAAATTTGGCAATGGGACTGTTTAGCGAATTCACTTTCCTTCTGGGCTAATTAATGCAAGAGGCTCGTCTCTCTGGTTTATATTTATCATAAACTGCCTTGGAGCAGAGGCTAAATCCTGATTTCTCTTAACACATTGTCTTTCATTAGAAATTAAACGATTTTCCAAGGCACTGGCATTAGACGTCCTAGAATTCCGAATATTTTGATACGAATTGTTTAGTTAGTTGAAAGGAATGCAAATGATTGATTATTCAATTCTTCAACTTAGAATGTAGAACGTGAAAGCATTTACTTGGTTTAACAAAATGAGCTCTTGTCCCACGAGCGCCTGCGTAATCAATCAAATTAGACTACAGTTCCTCTATTCACATGAAGGCATAAATTCGTAATTATTTAGCAGTGGTAAGTTACACGCGGCTCGAAAATTTATGCATAAATACAACTTACTGTACACCAAACATTTTTATAATGACCCAGTTTTTATTTTTTTGCACTGCGTATAAACGATTTCTACGAGGTCTCGTCCTATCTCAGCGTCATACATTCATGAACAGTTGCAGAAAGTAGGAATTAATTCAGGACTCAAGTCAAATAAAGTCATTATAAGGCTCTCGATTATCCGTTGTGTTGTTTTACCAATATAAGGTTTCACTCCAAATGACTCGCCTGCAGATCAGTCAGGAGGCTTATAGTGGTGACAGAAGTTGCAGTTGATAGGATAAATACAGTGCAAAGCACATGTGCGGTCGTCGTCATAGTGTCACAACACATAATCAATCCTCATAATCTCGGAAGCAGGGCTAGGCCGCATTAAGTGGTCATAGCTGGTGACTGGTGGCTGATGACCAGTAATATTTCCACAACACTACCGAAGTACTTGTCACTTCCCTTATCATTTTTACAGAAAAAGTATTACACTGACTAACCTAATAAACGGGAACCGTTACAAAGACCAATTATTGAGCGTTAACTTAAACTGACAAATGACCAAATATGGCTATCAGCATTGTCATTTCCTGAAATTGCTGAAGGTAAACAGAAAATCCGTTTAGTCCAGCAAAAAGGTGTTTTTTCGTATTAAACGCAACGTATATAAAATGTGCATTATTTGGAATGGCAAACATTTTGCATAGCTGAAACTCTGCAAAGTTGTACACTATTGCATAGAATTATGTGAAATAATTCCATAGCCGATGTCACAGGCTTCTCTCTCTGCAGCCTCCCAACACCGCCTCCCATGGTAAACCTAAAAAACCTTGACTTAGCCTTGCAGTAACCTGACTAATTGACGCCGGACTACCTGGAATTTCTAATCTAACCGTACTGTATTGATAAATAAATATTGGCGAGGATGTGGCCGGTGACACTGGCACAAAACGACCTAATATGTCTCATTCATGAGGCGTATTTCTAACTAAAATTGATGTTACCCGGAAATCTCCAATCATCAGGAGAGATGGGCAAAATCGCAAAATAATTATTTAAAAATCATTGGCATCATTATTTTCAAATTCAATATCAAAATCAAAAGCGCATTTTTTGACAAGATTAAAAGCACAAAATCAAAATCATAATTAGATATTTAAACTGCGATTTTCATATATTTATGGTCATAATTCACCTATTTATATGAAAATCCTCAATTTCAAAAGTCCAAATCAGGAAAAGGAGATGAAGTAACTTCATAAAAATGCAAATCGCGAAATCAAAATCATTTGATAGCCCAAACTCATGATTATATAATTACACATTTTTAAAATCAAATAATTTTGCCCCATCCCTGCCAATCACATGCTTCAATTCAATGATTTATATTACGTATGTAGTTTGGATTTAGATTCAACGCAACACAATTCAAAACTACATTGATATTTGCTATTCCGCATTCCGCACCCGCACTGCGTAATTTTAAAGGCATACGCAACTACTGACTTCCTACACAAGAGATGCATTCCACGTGCATGGAATTGTACAATCCACATATCATACACACTAAATAGACGGAAAGTTAGGAAAATCTAATAGAATCTACAAGGAGGACCGTTTCATGTCAATTCAAAGTTCTAAACTGTAAATTTAAATTAAAGACAGAATTGGCTAAGGAAAAAAGTCATAGTAAATCTCCTTCAACAGATCTGTACTCATACTCACTCCGGTTCAGTCACTGGTGCATTGCACATTTGCATATAGTTAAGTTAGTCAATTACACATCATCCCTCCATCCCCATTCATAGAAATTACTGAACAAGCCCATTTTACTTTTAACTCTTGTGAGAAAAGCTAAAGCTAAAGCTTTAACCAACAACAACCCCTGCGAACGTAATTCTTCATACTCACTCTGACGCCTGACGCCTGAGAAGAGCTTTATAGCTTATGGCCATTTTATCCACGGGAAAAAAGAGCCAAGAACTTGCCATTCCCTATTCTCAACTCCCAGTCAGTCACAGACCAACTCTGGTTTGGTTCACACGCGTCATTACTATTGTCTCAAAATCCAGTGCAAAGAACATTAAGAGCCGCTTAATTGTGAAGTGGGGAGTTTATCTTGCTGGAAGCAAACTGTGCCTAATTTTATATAAACAACCTGCTCCAAGTTTTCGGTTAACGAGCTGACGAAGGAGTCATTTGCTCAAACCCTCCTTCCCTTCTTCGGAATCATAAATTGGAGAAGAATTACAAAGTCTCTGTATTTATTTGGATTTGAACTCTCGGCTCACGTCAAAGTTTATCTTCGGGGATACAAACATCATGCATAATGCAGCAAGTGCTCAGTTCGGACGGATAAGCCTAACGAGCTAAACTGTGAAGTGTTTAACTTGGAAATTGGAATTGCCTGTCATTTAAATGCTGGAAACGTGGGTTGTGCATTATTGTGACTAAACGACATTATATGCAGGATCGTTTTGAATAAGGACGAATATCTTCTGAAAAGGTAAAATTTTCTAAGTTCAAAAATCTCATCCATGTATGTGACTACTAATTGTGAAGAAACTTTGGAATCAAAGATTCGTCATACGATTTACGATCATCCCCATGCATCATCCATCATGTCCTTTCTAATGAGCTCAGCTGTGTGTCATCCCGTGGAAAAAGGTCAAATGTGATTTCCCCTGTTATCATTACCAATCAGCTCAAGTTTACACTAGGCTAAGGCCATGGCATGGGTTCATCATTTCCAAATAAACGACGGTCAATTGGTAAATTACGGATAAAGCACAAAATTAATTGTTTGAACAAAAAATTACCCATTACCACTCAAAGTCAATTGGGCACAACATTTTAGTTAATAGCGCAAATATTTAATTAAATATTAATTTAGCTAATATTAATATGTGTTACTTCTACGTATTTTGCATTTACTTGATTGAACCAAAAATCTGAAATATAGTGGCTTTAAATTAAGCTCATTTCATACAATAATTAATTAACTACATTCTTTTAAAACCAGGGGTGATAAATCACGCGGGTTTCAAAATTTATTCGTGTGCAATTTTGGGAAATCGGGCAATGCCCAGGCTCTAGTTGGCATTATGCGATTTACAGATTTTTTGGAATTATAAGAATAAAATTCTATGCGGCGAAAATTGCGAAACCATATAAATTAGTAAGTAAGTAAAAGATGAAGCATAACTGTCAAGTTGTAACAATATTTGACTAAAAATATTTGTAAATTTTCATCAGGGATTTTTAAACTCCAGGGTTTAATTAGCAATGTCAAATACAAAATAATCTCACCCAATTCACAAAAAAATTGCGCTTACACCTTGCGAAAATATGTAGATCCAAGGCTAGCAGGTTAGCATGCAGGAACTCCAGGTATGTTCAACAGGAAATTTGCGAAAGGTGGTATTTTAATTTTATACACTGGTCAGCTGAATTTCCAGTTTCCAGCTTCTTCTAGCGTGTCGATTGGCATTGTCAATCCCGCTATGTAAATGAGTTATCCTGCCTGCAATACCTGCTAATCTATGTACAGAGAATTTCTACAAATTCCATAAAGCAGTAGCATAAGATATAAATGAAGAACGTTCCTTAAACCAAGATAACTTCAATTCAATAGTTGCATTTGCATGCAATAAATCAAAGAAGCTGCCAACCAAGCAAGATTTCTAGTAGAGTAAACATGAACAAGTATTCTACTCACAAGCTTAAAGCAACTATGACCTCTGATTGATAAGGTTGACGAAGACATTTGATTACGTCTGCAGAATTAAAAAAAACATTTGCAAAAGATTTATGATACATGTAGTAGGCAAAGTGTTATGCAAAGTGGAAAAACTCCATGAGAATGCAGAAAGATTTCTTAAACTAGCAGATGAGTGAATTTTTTTGCAGAACTTGTGTAGCATGTACTTACGCCTGCCTGTGATCCATGTGTATTGACATGACCCATGCCTGACGGACGACGACTGGGATTCTGATGTGAAATGAATCATACAGAGCGACACGCCATTCATCCGTGAGCTTCCTCTCCATGTAGACAAAGGAAGATTTAAACAGGTTTGGTAGGATTAGCTCACACGTTCCATACAAGGGATTGTTTTCGAGTAATCTTCCAATAGATTCACTCTGCCTGACACGGCTGCTGCTCCTGTCCTGCTCCAAGCTAACCTACCACCCACAACCTCCACCAGACAAGCCTTTTGTTAAGTCATATAACAATTTTAACTATTTATTTATAGCAGTTTGGTGTGTAGAAGCGATTAGTCACTTCTACTGTAGTAGTAGAAAATATTGTACGCTATGGAGAATGGAGACGGGTGCTTAGTTTAGCATTGGAATTTTGTGTACTTACATATTATGTCTAGTCTGAGCCATGATGATTCATGATCCATGGTGTTAATTGTTGTGTTGTTCATGCATTCCACTAAGTGTTTGGGTTTAAAGGATCATGGAACATGGAACAATGGTTTCTTCTTCGTCATCCGATGTCAAAATACGACAGAGTTTAGTTGAATACTACGTATAATTTCAATTACCGCTAAAATTGGCTATTTGATTGAATCAAACCAATTCGAATTAATTTACTTAGAACAACGCATTAAAATTTGAGGTTGAATTTAAGTTTTATGGATACCAAAAATCATTAAAATTCTAGAATGAGAATATCATCAAAATTCTTTGACGAAAGTAGTTCTCCTCGTTTTTACAAGCAAGCCAAGCGAATCCAAAATAATTTAAAATCCAAGAAATGTGCTTATGAATATCTTAAGTTTAATTTAAATCGGCAAGGATTTTTCGTATTTGTAAGTTTTAAAGAAGTTTTTGGTTCTTTGGTAATTATGAGTTTGTTCTTATTCTATGTATGCGTATCGATGCACGATATCACATTGAATAATATTCAAAGTTAACCTCAGTTGTTGTTTACCCAACGCAAGCGTAAAATTTTTAAAATGTATATTGATTTCCGTTTTTGGTAAATCGAAAGTTAATTTACCATCGTATATCGGATATAGAACAATGCCAAGAATTTAATGACATTTTGAACCAAAACTACCTGTGTCCTTATCTTGGGACACGTAATAAAATTGCCAGTGCGCTTAGCATAAAATCAAAGAAAAGTAGACATAAACTAATACCAGTTTTAGCTCAATCAGTTGGACGATATGCAAAAAAACTTGTCCTTCCCTTTGCTATCTATATAAGCCACGATTTTTAAAAAAATGTGAAATAATGCCGTGAAAATAAACAAATCAAAAAGTACCCTTAATAGTCGTTAAATTATTTATCTAATAAAATACGAGAGCTACCTCTCTTAATGTCAATCTTGCCAGCGGTGACTGGTGAACATCATTGTCATTGGTCATTACATCAATTTAAAACGCAAACAAAATGAAAAGTAAAGCCGCAAATAAAAGTTCGTGTGAACACAAATAGACAGAATCGTTAGGCGACTTTGAAGAAAGTAATATACAATTATTTTAATGAAGTTCTAATAATATATTAAGGTTGACCGTGTTTTACTGGGATTAGAACAAGTGCTTTTTCGTATTTAACGAAATGCGGCTAAGAAAATGGTTTCTAGTGAATTAGCGTACCTTCTTGGTTCGTCATTCATAATTCAAGGAATTAAGTCCAAATTAAACGTAAACAGTCGACCCATTTAGTTTCTACAACGAAAGAGGGCATTATGCTAGTAATTTGATTTGAATTTACATAATAATATAATAAGTTGTGCTTAATATGAAACATCACGTTCAGCCTCAGATTATACTGTCGGTTCCTTGTCCTCGCCTGGCGTCTCCTTGTCTTCTCAGGTGTATTTTTATGTTTTTTTTCCTTTTTTTTACTACTTAATTGCTCAGTTCAACCCGCACAAAAACTGAAGGGACGAAGAAAACTGTCAAGTATAAAAACAAAGTGGTTGAAGTAAGCATCGCCGCATGTTGTGACGCCTCCGCCTCTGCTGAGAATTGGTTAAGATTAGCATAGCATATAAGCATATTCAAGAATTCGAAGTATTTAAATTTTTAAATGCCTTACGAATATGATTTTTAAGGAATGTCTGATGAAGGCTTAAGAATATCAACTAGAATAACTGAGTTTACCAGAATTCGCAGAAGGCGACACTGTGATCCACATTCCTTACTTTAAGCAATAAAGTCTAGCAGCACTAATAATACACACACCTCCTGTATAGAAAAAAGTGTATTTCGCTATATAATGAATACCTGGTCCAAATGCAGAGCTCTTCAGCAGCGGTACTTACATTTTTTGGCTTCTCGCATAGTTCTGATTCTGGTCATAAATTATTTTATGTAGCAGTTTATGTATTCCTGTGGAGTTCATTGTTGGTTCTGGTTTTTTTTCTTGGTTGGGATTTCTATTCTTCATTGCTACTACCATTGTCGATATGATTTTATGGTTCTCCTCCAGTCTGACAGTAAAATGTAAAATCATGATTTTTGGAATATGTATGTAACTGCATTTTAGAGCTAGATTGTTCAATTATGGAACTGAACGACTACTGTCTAAGATTTATGTATGTACTGTACAAGAATGGTTAAAATACGCGTCTAATTACGCGATTGTTCATCTTCGTTTAATAGCATGAGACGCTGCATTATGGCTCATAAATGTCACTTTTTAGAATCGGGTGTATTTTAAGCTACTGGGGATGAATTGCCCAAATTGAACTGAAAAGGGATTTGATATTTAAGTTTTCAATGATTTTTAATGCACTTATACCATATTGTCTATTATGCAATAAATGACTGGTCACAGGACGTAGCCCTCCGATTTAAAATTATGCATAAAGCTACACGCCAAATATTGGAACATCGCCGTGTGAAGTGTGAATACACTTGTTTGGCATCTCAAAATTTGCTTCCGATTTTTGAATCGACTGATTTTAAGGACGATACCTCATCGGACTCCAGCCTAATTCAGAATGTTTTGTTTAAAAAAAGTTCCGAGTTGTCTAATTCAAAAATCGCCATACATGTCGAATTTAAGTATAATTGATAAATAAATTTAGAAACCAAGCTCTATATATTCAATGAGAAACCAATTTGGTTTTATAAAAGTGGTTTCTTCAACCCTATGGTCGCCCGAACCAACGAATCAAGCTAAAAGTTTAGATATTGGTAAAATGTATTCACGTCGCATAGTAGCGCTCTTCTTTTGTATTAAACAACTGGTGACTTACCAATTGTTTCAAATAAATCATTCAGAATAAGGTATGCATGACTGGAGATCGGTTGTCTAATATTGTCTTTAAACATTCTGCAAAATTATATCGAAATACTCGTATAATATTTCCAAAAAGTCTAGTTTTAGTATAAATTTGATTTTCGTCCATAGCTTAGCATGATGAACCACGGCCGTGTGCTACCATACGAGATAGTATTTTCCAATGCACACGGCATTTAAAAAAGTCAAAAACCCCATCCACGCGGTATTAAACTCGCACAACATCACAACAAAAAAATACTGCACTTGACATAATACTTTTTAAGAAGAAGAATTGTTTGTCGTTTCACAATTGTGAAACTCTTTGAAAGAAGTTTCTAAGGGATTCTGTATTATGTATTGTTAGGATGATGTGGCGTGTACTGTACACTTTGCTCTCTTAAGGTGGAACACGACAAGTCGTGACCATGCAATGTAATTCTGCCATGACTATGAAAAAATAACTATGTGCGAAAATAGGAAGAAGCGCTCATCCATACACAGATACAGTAGACATGACATTACTAGATACACACGTTCACATTAGGAACCACCAAAAATTCAAAAACGAAACTGTCATTTCGTTTTCAATCTCATCTCTCATCCATCAACAATGCTCTTCTTCTGGTCCGACAAAGGGATGAAATGGTATTCGTAGAACCTGTCTAAAATCTCAATCTACTTATCTTGATGAGGTTGAACCTAAGGCAACTGTACTTGAGAACTTGAGAGACTCAAACCTTAGTTTCCAATATTCTGTTTCTTGAGTTGCCAATGCACGTCACACGTATCTACAAATAAGGAACTCTCTAATGTCTGTTGAGGAGTGGAATTTTAATAGTCGGCCTTTGTTTGGTCAGATTGGAAGGAGATTGAATTAAATATTAAGTATTGGAAAGGAAAGCTGGTGTATTGTATGATATTTGATTACTAGTGCTTCAATCTCAGAAATGGTTGTATCAAACAGAGATCAATTTATAATTTGAAGTGCTTTCCTCAACTTTCTACCACTAACGGACAGTTAACATGCATGCGTGGGTGATGCATCAAAATTTTCATTTTATCGATACGTAGACACGTGACACGGGAAATCTAATCCGTATTTTAGCTATGTATTCAATTTTGAATTTTGAGATCGTTAAGCGTTTACCAAAATGTTAGAGTTAGTGTGTTTTACCGCATGACTTAAGTAAATATTTTCAGTGGAGGCCAATTAAAACGCACATGGTTTACGTAAACAATATATTTTACAAACATGGCGATACAAGTAAATCATTGAACATGAGATATTTGGCCGTAAGCCGTGAAAAAAGGTTAACGTAACGACATAATTCATTCAGTGTTACTTTCTCCAAATGAACTTGAGCAGAACGGGGCTTAAAAAGTAAATTACTTAAAACATACATGCCTGAAATAAAACAAGATTCGTGACATTAACAAGAAGCAAACCCAGATCAGTTAATCGTGGGATTTCATACTTGACAGGTAGTGAATCACGAGCTGATTCGTAAATTGAAATGTAAGTTAGCCACATAATTTCCGGAAATTGACTCACACTCTAACTCTACCACAAGAAAAAACGTGTTTAAATATCTAACCAATTCGTTAAAGTCATAAATTGAATTTACAATTGAGAGCATTATTCCACATTCCACTGAACTATTTGCACTGAATACATAGATAAAAGACAGAATTTAAACCAATTTTCAAACTAGATCAATTCCAAATTCAATTATATGCATGATTCAGAAAAAATGGGTGAAATTTAAGAATAATGTGCTTCATTAATAGAACTAAATTCTCAATTTATTAGAATATGTAATTGAATTTGCTCTAATTTGCGTATAGCGTGTCCTAGCAACATATTAGCATGAGACGACGAAAGAGAATGTCAATGAAGCATGTCATGTCATGGTATTAGTACATGTACATAGAGGAAGAGGAACAAGGGATGGTCTTCACATAAATCCTCTGTTTATGAAGTTGACAAGTGAAAATGAATCCATTGAGGTTAACTGATTGAGTCAGGATGATAATGGTCTTCTCTGGCGTCAATAGAACATCCGCATGATTTAACTCAAGCGAAAGGCCTCTATCTCTATGCCCAAATCATCTGAGAATAAGGCCAGACTCAGATTCCTCAAATTCTCCTGTCAATCCTTTGTTTTGTCTTCTGCTGCAGATCAGACTCTTCTTTTCACATCTTCTGATGTTTCAATGAGTCTCCATAAATTAGTTTTCTGTCTTCTCAGCACTCAACTAGCCCATCAAAAAACCGAAATTGTAATCACTCGCATCCCAATCTTAATTTGCTGTTGATTTTTGGTTTTACAGTGACATACGCTCATTTTTTACCTTGATTGTGACGAATTTCGATAAAGTTTGATTCTAGAAATTGAAAGGCGTAATTTTCATATATATCTGGTAAGTAGCTTTAATCATAACCTTAACGAATATTCAGATTGCAATCTCTTTACTACAATCATAATTTAAATCACTTTCATTTTGTGATTTCAGAAATCTAAGTTTGATTTTGTGATTTAAAAAAATCTTATTTTGATTTTGTAAATTAGTGATAATGCGGTTATTATTTGGCCCATGATTTTCAAAATCATTACCTCGTGATTTTGCCCTCACTGTGTTGCGTTTCCATATCTTATCCCAAAGTACTTTAATCATACAGTAGCAGAACTAATTTTTTACAGATATACAAATATCGTAAGGCGACAACTGGGCGGAGCCAATTGCCCGGGTGACAATTTTGCGGGGACAATTGCCCAGGCGACAATTGCCCAGTGCGACAATTGCTCGGCGACAGTTGCTCGGCGACAATTTCGCGGGGACAATTGCCCTGGCGGCAATACACACACTCACACACACACACACACACACAAATTTTACACATTGTATTATAAATTCGACAATTTTAATAAATAGCGCTGAATACACGCTCGCATCGAATCAATTTCCTTAATTTTTGCAACCCGTTCCTCGTCGCATCGTATCGTCACGGCACTTTAGTTTTAGGGTAAATCAATAGTAAGCTCTACTCATAGTCATAAGGTCGCAGAGTATAATATTAGGGTCGTAAAAGGCTTTAAAAGCCCTAATACCTGTTCAATGCCGAATGTATTATGGCCAGCCATTATCTCCTTCAATATGTGAATGAAAATGCAATGTTATTATCTTCCCCGTGAAACAAAGTGTAAACATTGTGTCAGACTATGTAATATTGTATATTAAGTATTGTATTTTAATAAACTCTGATTCCACTGAGCCCAGATACTGACAGAGACGTGTAGATGTCATTGGTAATGGGGAATAAACCTGTCACCCATGTCACCCGCAGCAGGGCTGTCACTACTTTTTAGCTGAGATAGACGAACGAGCGACCTTCGTCGTAGGGATACGAGCTATGATATCGTGACAGTACTAATTTGAGCGTCTCGAGCTCAGGTCGTTTGATTTGATTACTCTCAATGTAGTGTGTAGATCAGTCCGGCGTGCTTCCGTAATTTCTTCTAATTAGTCGTCCACCAGTAAAAGTAATACGCCTCTTTTCTATAAGCTTGGAACGGATGGTAAGAATTAAGAATAGTTAATTCAAGAAAATTGTCCATTGGACCGATTCGTCCTTCCTCACCTTCAAACTTTCCGTAACCCAATTTAGCATGTTTGCTCGAGTCGAAGGTAAGGTGTATGCATTGTATATCTTCTGATGTGCACTTAAGACACCAAAGTGAAAACGTCATTGTCACACTCCCTCGATTCTGTCAACTTCCCAACCACGGGGCCCAACCTTGCCATATGTCACAAACAAAATTCATAAGATACTTTGCCTTGTTTGTCCCATTCTTCCACCTTTGCTTGTTGAAGGATTAAGGTTTCTTGAACAATTACGAGGTCCAAAATATACATAAACTCGTTTGAATTGGAACGCTTGATTTAGTTTGGTTCATGCCATTCTTGCCATGGAATAAGTAACAACATGCGTAATAAATTTTGACATGTACTATTATTATTAATGCTCAATTTCCGGAGTTCAGTCACGCTAAAACCGGAATCGGAAGCACATAGATGCTTGGAGTTCTCTCATGATAGCGAAGGCTAGTATACACGAAATAATAAAATTTGCACCAATATGCGCAAAAGACTGAATTTATGCTTTAAAAAATGTTTTTAAATTTTGGAAAAATGCTTAGAATGAAATCAAGTCAGCCAAATTGTCATAAGGCCCAACATTTCGAGAAATTATCGACTTAACATCAAGTGGCGTCAGTTTTACCATGCCAAACCAAGATTATAACAAAAAATGTAAAAGCCTGCACATTTTTTTAAGTGAAACAATTGCAATAGAGATATTATTGTAGCTTCAAAGTCAAAATGTCACAATATGCAGTAAAAGTGCAAAAATATTTTCAAAAACTCGTGAATGTGCATCAAAATTAGAAAAATATCCAAATATGCAGATATTAAATTGCGCAAAAATACGCAATACGGCATTTGGTTATGGGAACCATCCATGTCGGTGTGAATCGTTGAGTTCTTGAGTTAAAACTTTTACAGCGAGCGCCTTAAAAATAAGAACATGCCAACACATGAAACCATGATACTATATTCTACCTGTATTCTACCAATGTGAGTCTGTCAATTTTAGTTGTGGCTGGTTTAGAATTTAACCCTTGCTGTTCATTTTACTTGTTTACATACTGCAAGATTCAGATGAATCATGTCAACATTCGAAGATTCCGAGAAAATACAGAAGAAGCTGAAAACGAGAAAGCGAAAGAGCCATACTCAGCTCATGTCAATTAAATTATAGATCTACTGGCATATTTTCCTCGAAAAGCGTAAACCTAGCCGAGATTAGATCAAGCGAAATTAGTGGAATTTGATGCAGTACACCAATTAAACCGTCTGTTTTGGATTTTTGGTTGATGCGTCAGAAGTGAAGCAATACATGTTATACTTTTGTGGAAAGATTTGGATGAGCTCGTGTTGATTTGATTACCAGCAAGAACGGACAATTGGCAATTCTTTTGGCGCATTTGAATTCACCCCGGATACCAACCATTGCCTAGAAGAGGAGATGACTGACACAGTAAATCAGTTCACAGTTTGTGTGGTGGGAAATGGGTAATCTAGCGGATTCATAAAAGGGTAATTCTGTAAAACTGTTGTTCTTTGGACGTATCCAGTACTACCACCTGAATTACTTCATAAAAATTGTATCATCTTGGTTTTCCACATTAATGCAGCCAATGGGACGGAAACTGTAGTTGGGTGTATAATTCGTACATTTCAGACACCGTTGGTTATCTCCTTGTTTCAGTTCACTAGTTTCCTCACCCATCTCTCTTTTATTATTATTAGGCTGGCCTGCCTGCCCACTATGTAGTTCGGATTTCCTTTTTGGAGCACTTTGAGCTAATCATATGAAATCACCGCCTTTGCTAATGTGCGTGAGACTTCTTCAACTTGGATCGGAACACAGTTAGTTTGCTGGTCTGGCTTCACTTCGTCACAATACCAATCAACTAACGTAACGCCATTCTGAAGTCACTCACTTACTGAGCTTTCCTCGTGTTTCCGAATCTAGTTGATGTACACAAGACAAGAGGTTATAATGGAGGAAGAAAAGGGCACATCAGGGCGGCGGGCGTGTCGCGGCTTAGATAGCGGACAGGGTGCTCGTTCTTTTGGTCAAGATTTCATACTTTTATTTCAGCAAAAATATTCTAAATATCCGTATTGCTTGATATTGCAATTGCCGGAATTTGGCATCCTGTTGGCTGTAATTTGATACAATTTTTGAGGGAATTTAACTTATATTGAAAACTAGATTCGAAAAAACTATTCATAGCTTCGATTGTTCATTTCAGCAGCGCCTGTAAAAGTTGGACTAGGTTGGGTCACGTTAAATTGGGTTGAGTGAGGGCATTTCAGATCAAATCCTATAATATGCCAGTAAAGCTTTGAAATATTGAATTAAATGTTTGGGAGGAATGTGTTAATCGCTGCTGAGGCCACTAGCGGGCCCATTACAGACTACTCCTTGGAGGGTTCACACACTAATTTGAAGTCGTGAAGTACGTATTCAAATGAAAAATGCAATGTAAATAATTTAATTTAAACGTAAAAATTTTTTAACTTAAAATTGAATAGTCTTCACGACAATGGGCTGCTGCCTGTTTGAATCATCGGTCTATGAAACTGTAATGTCGCACATCTTTGTAATTTGATTAAAGCAAAGCCTTTGCATCTAAGAGTGTTCGGTTAAGTCGAAGGCTTAGAAATAACACAACTGCATTATAGAAAATGCGTTTCAAAATTTCGAAGTATATCAGCGATATTATTTCGGAATATTTGCTGATTCTCCGAATTTGAATAGTTTCGTAAGGTCAGCCATTTAGGATGCGGGCTAAAAATCCAAAACATGGACTTTGATTTGCTCGTTTGATATTCTGCGGATAGAAAGAAAGGCATACCTGTGGATCGATTTTGAAAATCGTATATGCATATATGTTGATAGAACAGCATGTTGCGAGCAACATTTTATTCTGGATTACGTTTACACGAGATGTCCGCCATTTAATTTTTAATTTTTCAGCTGCAATATGTTACCCAAAATATTGCTTCAACTATTTTGCGACCTCGTTGATCCCATTGCCTGGTATTGAACAACCCTGGCCCACACTGACTAAGTTTAGCCTTTAACTGATGCTTGAACCGTGTTTCATGCCTTAATTCATTCAGATCCAATGTGTCACTTTTGTACTCATGAGGAATCAGAGCGACACGACACGAGCACGAAACCAAGTACGAACCTCTTGTTCTTCCATTCAATTGTTTAAATATATATGTAGAAACTGGATGTAAAATGCTAATAATATTGAGCCGTGCCCAGTGAGCCGAAAGAAATTCAAGAGTCCGACTTCAAGTACACAACATGTACTTGACGCATAGGAGGCTTTAAGTGTGAATAATTGTCTAACAGTAAGAGTGTACGCACATCCGAGCAAATAAGGTCCTGTTTATTATTTCTTGGCCTTCTTCGAGATTTGACTGGAAGTGACGCAAGATGAGTGAATGTTATCTTCCTTGCTCGAGTTCCTTCAGACTCAATTCATCTGTGTATGTTCCGATGCGTTGCAATAAATAAAGTTCGTAATTAATTATTTTCTCTGTGGAATTATACAATTTCCTCTTTCTTTTTTTGCTCTGGTTTTAAGTCGAGCAGCTGAACAGGAAGTTGATACAACCTATCTGACTTCAGACGTTTAGTGTATTGTATCTTGTATCTTCAGTTAGGCAACGGAGTGCTCAATGCTCAGCTTCAGCATCCAACAAGAATACAATATTTTTCTTTTGTTTCAAAATATTATAAAGATAAAAGTTAAAGTCATTTCAAACTGGTTGAGATGTTTTCTTTTCCAAAGAATCGTAGAAGCGTCTAAAAGCGGTTTTCTCATTTGTGAAAGGCATTTCTTGCGTTTTATTAAATCGGAGTCCGACATTAAATAAATTACACAATATTCGATTTTCAGGATTAAGGATTAAATAACTGATTCTAGGATCCTGAAAGCCAGCTACAGTTAGAAGTAGTTGCTCAAGGAACGGTGTCATCTTTTGCAAGGATCGAATCAATGATTTTATAATCATGATATGTTGCACTAAAGTGATGTTGATAAGCTTTTTTTTTCTTGATTTTGACGAATTTCGAAAACAAAAATGATTCAAAAGTTTGAAAATCATGGTTTTCATATAAATTGTATATTGAAGATCATCAATGCACAATGCACATGTTGGATTTTGTGATTCTAATCTTGTAAAAAAAATGGTTTATGTCGAAATTAAAAGCTCGCCATTTGTGAATCTGAACACAATACCCAAAACACAATTCATTAGCCAAGAAGTCCGAAATCTGAAACCCAAAGCCTGAGCTTACTCATCATCATCACACCAAGTTGTGCCATCAAATATCGAATTGAGTAGGCATTACTCATCCAATCAATCCCTGATGTTGCATTAGTTAAAGTTAATCACCCCAGTTCGTTTCGAAAAAGTCGTTAATTTATAGAGACACGTCATTATAATTCCGTTGAACCCAGCACTTCTTGTTCCTTCTGAATGAAACTTTCATGCTCTTAAAAATAACTATTGTTTAAATAAAGGTTCATATTTCTCTGTGAGTTTTGCTAGGGTTTGCATACATGAACAGGATATTGACCCCGTGATTTAATTCTAATTCTTATTCCAAGTATTGGAACTAGAAACAAAGACCGGTACGGATAATTATGTAACCGGATTCTGTAGTTGGTGTACGCTTTAAATAAATGAAGCCAAGCATTTGTTCAATGGAGTTTGGATGCTGAATAAGTATCTGTATACCATTCTCATTTCTTGTTTGAGACTTGACTCATCAATATCCTCTTTTTGCATTCCTTTCCAGACATTTCTTCAAGCAACTACTTGGAGCGACTAAGAATCTCAGCACCAAGTCCAGATAATGTTCCAATAGAATCGAAAACAGAGTCAAGTCAACCAAATTAGTCAAAATGTTGGGTTCACGCCGTCCGAGCATCAACTCAGGTGATGAAGACGAAGGTCAAGGACTTCGTCACTACCCGTCAACACCACATCTGGAAACGTTTCGTGTGGTTAGTCGATCCGCATCCACAGCCAATCCGATGAGTAACTACATGCAGGCGGGTATGCAGGTCCCAGGAAATCCTGTCCTGAGTACTTTCTCCACATTTGCTCATCATAAGTCACATGCAGCCAATCTCCAGTTCAGAGATGATCCGAATCCGTACAAAGTGAGCGACATTCATATCCAGGAACATAGGATTCAGGTTCATGATCCGTACAGAACTCGTTCTACGCTTCAGCTGAACAAACCCTGTTCTTCTCGAAGCAGTTGCGGAAGTGGGAACTCATGTGGTGGGGAGGAGGACGTGTTTGAGGACCAACGAGTGGTCATGAAGCTCCCACCCAAACGAACAGCCTCCGTGGTCAAGGGAAAGATGTATTCCAGGTCCAATTCCATTCTCAGCAACTCGGGTTAGTTTCCTATGTATGTATGTATCTTCTGAACACTGGGATTGTTTGTTTGTTATGTTTTATGTATTTGCTCAATTTTCACCGGCGAGTCTGTCCCGTATCAGGAAACTGAATGCAAACATTATCTCCTGTTTGCACGGTGATAAGGACTTGGATGACAATGTGACTCTTTAGTAATATTTGGCAATCATTGCAGAATTGATTTCCGCTTACTCTTGAAAGCTAGTGATAAAGAATCCATTCTGTGAGAGATATCTTGGTGATAAGCTCAGTTTTGCTGAGCAACAGTTCGATCATTTTCTGCGCGTTTAGTTTTCAAGTATTTCCTTGACGTGGAGCATTAGGAGCACCGACACAAGCCTATTTGTGTAACTGCATTTACAGAATACAGTTTGAGCTTTTAGTAAGAATGGCAAACAGTAAGTACTAAGATCATATTGCCTTAACGGACAAACTGGAGTTTCGGCTTTTGGGATTGAAAAGTGTCTATCGAGTGGGTTTATTTGAAAATGTCGCCCAAAAATTTGATTGCCGTATTTTCCATCCTTAAATCGACAATTAATTCTGGTTAATTTATTGCAGGAGGTTACGAAGTTCCAGATCCGGACTATGGTGGATCCTCTGGCGGGAGTTCGGAAGACCTTCCGCTCCCACCAGATCTTCCACCTCCCAGTGACACGTCGGAAGAAGGCTCCCATTCTCTGAGCATCAGTGCCTCATCCGGCGGTCCAAGTCCGAGTCCAGTCCACGAAGATCCTGACAGTCCCATTCCACTCACACCCACCCAAATCTCGGACAAGGATCGAAAAAAAATAGAATTTGCACTACGAGGTCGGAAAACGGAAATCTATGTTGCAGACTCCCTTGTCAATCTTTACTACAGAGGGAAGAATCCTACCCGTCCCAATTCAGTCGGGTCAGGAAATGGGTCATCTAGAAGTTCCAGTTCTCCAGAACAGGACGTAGAATGGGTTCTGAAGCATATGGGCGTTCCAGTCCTGCTGCTGGACACTGGAGAGACCAGGGCTAGAGACAAGAGACGAATTCAGATTGTGTTGGCCGAGTTGGGGACTGGTCTAGCACTCTGGAAGGATTTGGTGGACAACCTGACGAGTTATCAGTCGGCTGGACCTTTCCATACCATGCATATGTCATCGGATCATACGAAAGTGGTTGGTCTTTCTTTCGACAACATTGATACGGCGAATCGATTTGCCAGACAAGTGGAGAAACTTACGTCTGACTTTGCCAACATTTCTCTGTCCGGCTCCAAGTACAAAAATAAGAAGGAGGCGAAGAATAAGGAGAAAACCAAGATGACTCCCAAGTGGGTTAAGCTGACGAAAAGCGATATTTCGGTTCCCTGTGCCTTCGACCATATTTCATCGGTGAAACAGA
This sequence comes from Ceratophysella granulata, assembly GCA_034694905.1. Taxonomy (NCBI): domain Eukaryota; kingdom Metazoa; phylum Arthropoda; class Collembola; order Poduromorpha; family Hypogastruridae; genus Ceratophysella; species Ceratophysella granulata. The sequence goes on along the minus strand of JAQFYU010000039.1, from coordinate 20,153 downwards.
ATGATAAGAACCTCTTCTCTTCCCTTCAGCACTTTGTGCGCGGCTCGGGAACCAGTAATCCCAATACTACAACGACTGAAGTCTCTCATTAGATAGGTTACAAGAACTATTCAAGCTCCCGATGATGTTGTGTTCTTTAGAACGCATCGTATACGAAACGAAAATCATGGCGTCATATGTGGGCACTTCTCCCCTCCGAACCTAAACCTGCATATAAAAATAACACCCAAAAGTAAACCTACAAACATTGTCGTTGTTTTAGAAAAATGTTGATTTTGTTTGACCAGGATTCTCTTATTTGGAGAAACACGTTTAACCTACAGGTGATCTTTAACAGAATCCGGCTTATGTAACAGACGAAAAATGTGTATGCTAATTCCCAATTGGCGTACTTGGGGAAAGGGTTTACTCTAGTAGTGATGTAATGTCTACCCCTACTCTACTTCAGAAGAAATGTTTTGCCTTGGAGAAACTCTAGAAGCTAACAAAATATTATAAACGAAATATACCATTTTATTTAATAACTACTACTTATTGCCTGCTGAAAGCAATATTATATAAATAAGCTTCAATTTTAAGACTGAACTCGAAGTGAACTGTTAGTTTTAAAACTAGTTTCATCCTACTACTGCTTCCGTGTAACTGATGGTGTTGATGCTACCTATTATGTGAAATATGTTATATTTGTATGAAGTGCATATCTATATTCCTTGAATATGAGTCAAAAATAATTTATACAGTATATGACGCTTAGCCAGGGGTTCATTCTTAATTTTAATAGAGTCAATTTCCTCAGAACAATTTTATTAACAGAACTGTATAATCTAAAATGAATTTTTCTCACTCTTATTTAATTGATTTTAAAAATAAGGTAATTTTAATGTGAACCTTGAGAGATATAATTAGATTTGTGCCTGGAGTACCCAGATCCCTTCAACTAGCAGCAGAATTTCTGTGCACTCTTTTATCTTTTGTGGACAGTATTGATTTCCAATTTTTAACCATTTTATTTATTCCTCCAATCCAATTATAATTTAGGATTTCATTTTTAGATTCCAGTTCCAGCGTATCAGAATAATCACGATTAGCGATAATATTCAATTCGAGTATTCCTATTACAGATATTCCAGAAAGAAATGAACGCGGTTGTGTGTTTCAGTTCAGATAAATGAATATGACAATGTTCTCAAGTTGCCTTAAAATATTATTGATTCTAATGTATATTTTATGCATAGTTGTTTGTAAGTTGAAATTGGATGGAACGTGGAGTGCTATGATTTGTTTGAGCTAAGTACATCTAAGTACATATCTATAGAATATTGATGTTGAGTTGTGTTGCATGCATTGTTATGATTTAATATAAAAAAGATGCAAACTCTAATTTGCTTCCAGAGATTTCAAAATTCATTTGAAAATCAGTAAACTGAGATTAACAAAAACCTGATTGCCAACATTTTGGAGAACTGAATTGGCAACGAAAAATTTTGTCATTGGCTTTTGGTTGAAGTCGGGATGATGGAACAAGCTGTCTGTAACCGCGCATTGTAACCACTCATTGTAAAAGCTCATTGTATCCTTTCCTACCTGTTTCCGGGCATTCCGGCAGAAACTAACCTAACCTACCCTAACGCCTTTTAGAACGACTGTTGAGTTAAGTTAGGGTTTTTAAACCTGGCTTTTTGCAGATTCTCATTGATCATTTGATTTCACTTGTCCAACCCAGATGCATATATAAATAACTCAGATGGTAAAGTTTTAAATTAAAATATAAACGAGAATGTTTATTAACCAGAGAACACATTTTTAACCTACCTACATCACTACATCTAGTTTCATAGTCTATAGCACTCAAAATATAATCAACTACAATCTTCCGAATCCGAATAAAGTGGTACTACTCTCTGTATTCATATTTTAGAGAAACCAAGATTGTCTTCTGACTTCCTGAGACAAATACAGGAGCATGAAGTAACAACAAGGATCTATCTATGTATATATTCAACTACAATCGTCTTCATTTAATCAACAGTCATCAGATAAGAAGCACTTAACTTATCTTAAATTCGTTCAACAGAAATAGTAAGTGTACGAAGGCAATAAGTTAAGCCAAATATTCAACGGAGAGTAGTTTGATCAGTGCTTTCCTTTCCGGAAGTACAATTTGTCCAGAAGGCAGAAGTTGGGAAATTAAACAATTTGGACTCGAACAGAGCTGCTGTTATGTTACGTTTAGTTAACTGGACATTCAGTTCTATACAACAATCGTTGCGGTTTTATTCGCCAAACTACAGTGGTTTTGCCAAACGCACCATTGCTCTATCTCAATTCTCTTTTACCCCATCACGAAATCCAGATTTGTATTAGTCTTTGTAATAGGGTCAAGTCAAAGGAGTGCATTGTGTAAATATTTTACAAAGTACAACGCTACTTGAAGTTTATGACAGATGACAGTTCCACCATCAACCCGTTGCATTTGGCTTTCACTACTATTACATGACTGAGGTTGAACTATTTCAAAAGAATGCCAAGTTTCGCTTTTTGTGAAAAATATCGCCATTATTGAGTTAAACAAAGGTAACATTTGGCTAACACTTGTCTTAGTTTGGGCGAAACTACTATGGTTGTTGGCGGAGAGATGTTATATACATTTGTTTATCACGGATTTTGACTCCACAAAACCCAACCCTGATCATGAGGAATTAGTAATTATAATCTTGACTTTAAAACACTTTAGTTTTTTGAAGAAACGCTAGAACTTAAACCTTTTGTAACTACGTTTAGCTGGGCTTAAAATCATGTCATCACTAACTAAACGACTTGGGGTACGAGAGGGCCGACTAGAGCGTCGCGTAGGACTAGTTTGTTGAGGTGTCATTTTGAACGTCTGTCCCTCATTGTTGAGTTTACTCGTTTCCATGAATTTCATAGTTTTTTGTGGACTATTTAATTCATCATCCTGGCTCATCACCTCATCAAAGCATAAGTCGTCCTGAAAAATATAAACGACATTTTTGAGATAAGGAAATCAGAATACATTAAACGATGTTAAATGTTAAATTGTGGTTAATGACTTCACATCAGAAAGTGTACTTACTCGAAGGCTTGTTAGCTTGACATACAAATCCGACTCAGACTTTGGCAAGAGAATATAATTATTTTCATCGATATCTAAATCCCTGAAAGCTTCCTCTGATTCCACATAGTCCGCCGTAATTGATGCACCTGGGTTCAAAAGAGAAAACAAAGATAACGAAAGTGAATATCCAGGATCCATCACGCCTGTAAAAATAATATTGTTTACAGCGTGGTAAAAATAAAATCAAACACACTTCTGTGCATTGATGCTTCCAAAACGGAGGACTTTTGAGCTGATTGTGCTGGCTCCGAAACAGAGTCAAAGGTTGATGGGTTGAGGGCATGAGCAAGGGAAAGTTCACAAAAATCTATATCCTCCAGAGGTTCCGTGTCATCATCATCCAGTGGAAAATCAAAGAAGAACTCCGTCTCCTCGTCCTCCAAACTGTCCAAGTCTGCATCCGTGGGGATGGGCAATTCAATGAAAGCAGAAGGCAGAGGTGGTTTCGGGATGGTTCGTTTCGTGTGGCTTGGATTGGGGACTGTTGGGGATTTCAGTGGAGCCTGAGTCTGACATTCCGTGTCTGAAATTGTGACCAGAGCACCAAGTTGAGGCACGTCACACTCGTCAAATAATGTGGGTAGCGGCTCCATTTCCTTCTTGACAGTAGGCTCCTTCCCTGAAAACAGATTACGAGGTAGTCAGAATTTGTTAGTGGTTCTGAAGCACTCTGAAAGTATCAACAATTAGTGATCATTAACGAAATCACATGTTTGAGATGACAATACGATGTGGTTATATCATGTTTGACCAGTTCTTGAAAAGTTTTAAAGCAGAACCTGGGAAGATCCATTAGATTTATATCCCAATCCTGACGTCAAGGTTAAGGCCCATAGGTTTACAAAGTTAAATACATTAAAAATACGTCAAGGCCCGTTGGTTTACAAATGTATACCGAAATGTTGCCAAATGTCCTAGGTCCTAGTGAATGTTCCATTTGAGTTTTTTAATTCGTCATTGTGCTATCCTACTAAGTAAACACATCGTAGCATAAACTAGTGATTTGTTTAAGCTATGTTAGGTTATCAAATTAACTCCAATCTGACATTCAGAAAAGTGCATAAGCATGGCAGAATGCACAACTTGGCAACATGGCATCCCTTTGGCTCGGTTTACCATTGTAAACCATTGAATTTTCAAGGAATATATCACCACATTTCTTCGATTTTTTGACATTTCACGGTTTTTATATAAATTAAGCCCTTCGCTTGACTTCTTGGCTAAATATTACACTATATAAAGTTAGTTGAGGAAGGATCGCCAAAAATCCCTATATGATACAGGGCATAGTGCCGGATACCGGAGATATGACTTTTCAAAGTATCAAAGTTTACGCTGGAAAACCAATGGGCCTTCTCAGGTTAACTATTATTTCACAGGTCATGTAGTCCAACTCTTGCTATTTTGGAACTAATATGTCAGGGGTCAGGGTGGACGGCGGGCGGACTCTCCCTGCGATCAGAACCTAAATCTCGGAATATAAATTCTTAAAATCGCAGTTGTCAGGAACAGAAACAATTCCATAAATTATGAAACAACAAGATCGTGTTCTCTCAGTTTAAAGGTATACTTTCATCCACCCCCTAAACCAAAATTAAGATTGCTGAACAAAGTTATTCTATATTGCATATACTTAGTGTCACAACACAAATCACAAAGGTAAACGGTCATAAATCACAAGGAGTACACTCACTTTTCCATTTAGTTTCAGCTTTGGGGTTTGGTAACACGGTCTTCGCTATCTTTGGACGACTAATTACAGGCTTGTATCCGTTTAGCCCAGGAAGTGGTTGTCTGGAAAGATGTTCACAAAGGGTTAGGGACGATTGCTGAAAGCACATGCAATTTCAAAGGTTTTTCTACATACGTAGTATGCGATTTTAGTGATTGCATACTACGTGTTAGCACCCTTTCCATGCATATTTGACCCACTAAACTCAAATTGTAATTTTTTAGTACTTGTATTCGATTTACTCCGAGCATACCTGATAATGTTTATTCTCGGGCCGTCATGCTGAATCAATTCTTGAACTACAAATTGGTTAGTTATCATTTCTTTTTTTCGAGATCTGCGTCGAACAGGTTTAACGGGTTCTGTCCCCGGCTCACGAGGTTTCTTGGCGTAAATATGATCCAGTGTATGCGGTCTAGAACATATTATTTTAGAAAAGTAAAATCAGAACTCAATATATTAAAAAAGCGTGTAGAGAGAAGGTGAGCCAAACTCGGACTTACAGCACTTCATTCTCTTCTTCGGTTCCTTCCGTAATTTGTTCATTGAAGAATCCGTAAATCTGTCTCTGACTAACATCATCACACATTACAAGATTAGTTCCACTCACACAACCATTCGTCTCTCTGATAAGGCAAAACGTCTCAAATTTAGGACAATCTGCTTCATCACAAGCAGAATTAACTTGTCGGACTTCTTGGAAGAAAGCTTCGCGAATCTCTGCTGCTGAGCAAGGGCCTGCATCAGAAGTAAGGATCCAATTCAGCCCACTAAACTTGGAAGTGAATATCTCTTGCGAGAGTTCAACTTCAGAGTACTGCGTCGCTTCCATTTCGTGTGAGAAACTTTTCCTAAATACCAAAACAATGAGTTATTCCGCCTTATCAGATTCAGAACCCTGCCGTAGAGACCTACAAGTTAGCTTACATAGAAGTTGAAATTGATGAAGTAGCTGAAGCCGTGAAATCATGTGAATGTCAAAGTCGACTAAGGCTGATGTTGCTGATTCCATTGAATGTTCAAGCAGGCTTCAAAGTCTGATTTCGAAGGTAGGGAAGGGGGAAGTCTGTCTGTCGGAATTTCACTATTTCCGGATCCGATCCAACGTCCAGCCAGCAGCTTCTTAGCTCCAGGTCAAGTCGAATCCCAAGAGGATACAAGTTCAAATTCAGCAACCAGTCAGACTCTCAACTCAAAGTTTGATCACACTAGCAGAGGCAGTGGACAGCTACATCACCTGCCCCTGGTAGCAGAGTTTGACCTTAAAATCACATAAGAACACACTTCAAATAATAGGTGTTTACATAGTAGCAGACCGCTGCGCTGCTAGAAATGTGTATCTACTTGCATTTCATTTTTCCTGTCCCGTTGTTATCGCAAGGAAAGGCGTGCAACTTTAAGCTGTGTTGGCTGGTACTGCTACTTAGAGTAATTTCAAATTTCCTAGTAGGTAAGGTAACTATGTAATACATACATAATAGAGTAGTAACTTTTTAGATGCTATTGTTATTGCTTAGATTGAAATCTCTGAAATGTCTCAACAGAGTCGTCGGCGACAGATACGGCTATTTTATTTGTTATTGGTTCCTCTTTCCTCTGAGAGAAGACAAGAGATACAATACAAATAAATAGTTAAATTCTAATAAGTACAACAAGTACAAGTACCACGGAAAAACCAGCACGGAGGAAGGACAGAAGTTTCCACATTATATGTACAGGCATAGTGTTGCATATTCAAATATATGTAAAGGGAAACACCAAGAAAATACTGACTCCCGATCCGACCCTGACTCGAACACCGTATTCATTCGGTAAGAATGGCTTGACTTTTTTAAGTTTTACCTTCGAAATCGAAAGTTACCGTTACGGTAAGTAAATGGAATACCAATTCCAGTCTCTGATTAACTTTGAACGTAATACATAATATTGTACCTCCTCAAGATTCAACAAATCATAAGTACTCAATGCTTCTACTTCTACTCACTCTGATCTAAAGAAGGTGTGAATATTCAGCAATTGCTTATGGTTTACATATTATAGGTATTTAGATAATGAGAAAAAGACGAACCTGCCAGGAATCTGGTGCTATTCATTCACGTTCCATTCTACTGAGTTCTGATTAAATATAATTAGAATGAAAGTGGTTTTGTAGAAGCCAGGCACCAGCAGCAGCAGCTGCTGCAGGAGAAGGTGATGTTGGCCGTGGCGAGAGATTAGCACATACTACTTACTATGTACAACTGGTGGTGGTGGTACCAGACCGAATTAGAGAAAACGGCATCGACATTTCCATTTAGACATTAGATTTAGTGAAACAAGTAATACCTGCACTCAAGTGGGATATCGTCTTTCGTCTATCGTCTGGGATTGCAATTATCTAGCAGCTACTAGCTAAGCTAAGCTTCTTGCTTGGAGTGAGTGTAGGACATTGGGACATGGTCTATAAGATTGCACATCTAGAATTCGCCTCGAACCCAACATGCCGTTTTCCAAATGCCTAGATCAGCATATATTCAATATTACGGAATATGACACGAGAGATTCTTTCATATAACCATTTGCTCCGAACTCCACCATGTATTTGCATCATTTGCATAAGGTCTTGTGTTATGCATTAGCATAGCTGTTCTTTGCCCTACTAAACACTTCACCTCGTGATTCCTGAACACTCCTTCCTGTCTGCGCGCAAAATACACGGCGTGTGCATAGAAACCGTGTGTGTGAGTGTGTGGTGTGTTGTGTATATGTTGTGATGTGGTGAGCGTTGATACTCATTGCGAATTACGAGTTGCGAGAGACCTTGAATAATTTCAAGTGGCACTACCAACTACTACACTACACATAATTAATTATATGCATTATTGGTACATATGAGCATCTAATACGTAATACATCGTATCACTAACCACTATACATTACCTCAATTGTAGAAGTGTCCATACATACGTCGATTATGATACTGATTAGCGATTATGGTGGAGTTCTCGATTCAAAATATTATAGCGCATTAGAGTAAGGACATGTTTTGACCGTTGAATTCTCCAAAAATGATTTTAACAATAATGTAAAAGGTCATACTTAAAGCTAGGTCCTTTCAATGCTTGGATGCATATTAAATTTTGAGCAGGGGGAGTTTTTGTTACCGCTTGCTCGCTTAAAATATGCTGCAATAATTCCTGTTCTGTGCCTTTTTGCGTAAATAAGATATCAATATATTCACGTTAACATAATAATATCTTTAAAAATATGCACTGCATCATACATACATGATATATGTGTATGCGTTTCTCGAGCAATAATGCCCGCCTGATCTTTTAAATTCATACTTCATACTGCTTCATACACAACAAGAACAAGACCAACGTAATACATGTCTCGCCCCTTCCTAGTATTCCAATGTATTTCCGTCTTCCATTTCCCCTAGTTCTTCGTAGTCAGTCGTCCTTCTCCTTCCTAAACTCTCCGGTAAATTCTACGTTAGTATATCTCATCCTCCCAGCTAAAAGCTTCATCTTTGGGGATTGTCACGTGTCTCATGTGTGAATGTATTCATGTGTTCATCATAATGTGAAGGGCAACGCATATTGTATAGGCGATGTACAGGGTGTACCAAATATCAGTTTCACATCTACATGCATATATCTAGTTCTTTCTTGAAATCTTATAAATATCTAAATCGGCTTAGAATTATATACAGATAGAAAAGGTTGACACAAAAGTTAGCAAATGACAAAGAACGTTTGAAAATTCTTTTACCCAAATCAGTGATTCCATTAGAAATCTAATTTAAAATTCTGACAAGTGCTCTGCTTGGAGCTGTTACACAAAGCTAAATTGTTCAAGCTTACTATTTCTCAGTGCTCAATATTCATCCCTTATTCGTTGAGTCAAACCGCTGTTAATATCTGTCATGTTGGTTGAGGTAAGGGAAACAACCTGTGTGGTTTACACATTGTAGATTGCGTATGGTTTACACCAATGGTTTATACTGCCGGAATGTATAAATAGCTTTCTTTCCAATTATATCCGTTCGTGAGTTAAACTTAGGTTAGATTGGGTTAGGTTAGGTTTTCGAAGCGCCTGCAGAGGAGTTAAAAGGTAACCCCAAAACAACTAATCCAACCATAATTGTTGTAAACTATTGGTGTAAACCATTGGTGTAAACCACCCAGGCGGTTTCCCATACCTCGACCGTCATGTTTTAAATTTTTCGAAAACAGACCTGCCAAGTTTTACAAGACGCTCTAAACTTTTTTCACCATAGTAGGTACTTGGTAGAATGTTACACCGACATTTCAAACCCGTGCATATAGCAAAGTGTGATAAAGTATTTTGTTTTTCGTGAATTTGTGGCCATTCATAGAGCACATTTCATCGGTGACCTTTCTTCGCGCACATTCTAGTAGAGCGACATTTCATAATAGAAGATTTCATCTTGACACTCACACAGTTCATCGTACACTCACATGGTTATGATTTATGCAGGCTATTATTTATATTTAGTACCTTACTAAAGGTAATACTAATACAATTTACGGGTGGAACCATGAATATCAAATATGTAGATAAACGTGTATGCCAGGATAATAATAATATCGTCTTTTGCATGATATTGGTTACTGGCAGAAGATTGTATTTCTGGCCTGCCTGGCCAGCTGCTGTCATTTATTTCGAAGTTTATAGTTCTACACGTGAATTGATGGCAAATAGAGTGCGGACTTTGTTCTTGCATAAGTTTTAGCTGGGATTTAGCTTTTGGTAAATTTTTAGTACAACATACACATATAACGTATAAGCTACATATAATGTGATACTGATATACATATTTCGGTTCTACTACATTTATTAAATATTTAATACTCAGTAAATAATAGTGTTATAAATAGTATTCAGTCAAAAAAGCATTGAAATATGCCACTATGACATGCGTCACAACGAATATCCGCTTTTATGAATCTTGGCCGTAAATGTCTAATTAACTTACTTCAGCGGTAGCTCTAGAATATAGAAGCAGTTGGAGTAGTAGTAAGTTGGTTTAGTGTTACTTGCTGCTATGTATATAGAACGTCCGAAATAGGTAACAAAAGGAACGGAGTTTACATGGGGACAGCATACGGCACGAGAACCTTACGTCGTCAACCACACCTCCACGCCCACACATAATATGCAATCACAGGCCAAATGTACATAGACGAAGCTTGTGATGCGTAGTTGATGTGTAACCCTGTACATTATTGTGCTGTATTTGAAAGGTCCATTCTCTTCATTGTTTCCGAATTCCAGGTATACCTGGGTATACCACAATAATATGTAGGTATATGAACACTTCACTCCGGGTTCTTCTCGTCCAGACTAGTTCTCACTTCTCACTATCTACTACTTCTACTGTACTGCGGAGATTCTCGTTTTTGTTTCTAATTAATAACAAATAACCGGACATCAGTTCTGGTATTTAGTATACATACATACATAGAAGATATTACGAAGACGAAGACTAAATTCCGAGTACAAAAATCAAGTACGGTGCGCAGTAATCATCAATTTTTGTTTAGTGGGTAAGTTGTACTTTTGACTTTGTAGCGCTGTTGAAGTTGAAGTGAACTTTTGTTTTTGTAGTCTAACGTCTAACGGTTGACGTTGACGGTTAGACTCCAACCTCTTGTCATGCTAAACGTGCGACGAAACGTAAACATAGTAAAACTTGACTTTATTAGTGTTAAGCAGAGTACCGGTGCCGGTACTTACTGTCCTTTGGGTGGATTCTAGCAAAGGGTGGGCACGGAAAATTTTTAAGTCCTTTTCCACATACATATGTGACGGTTAAATTCGGTTAGGTGTTCCGAAACGCTCGCTTTCCGTGCGCACCCTTTCCTACAATTCACCCCCTTTGCTTGTTGCTTAAGACAATAAATGCATCCAAACGGGCGCTTTCAGTGCAGACATTGACGCTGAGCACTGAGTGTGGAGTGTGGAGATTGATAGGACTGAAAATGGTCACCGTTCATGCATTGACAATGTGTCTCCCTATATTTCTGTCAGCGCTTAAGGTTTAGGTTTTGAAAGCAGTACTTTGCATTTGTACTAGCAGTACAAAGGTAAAATAAAAAGTGCAAGGAAGACATATAAATACAACGCAATTTGTCAAATTTTGAACTAATTTGTAACCTAAACTAGACACCTGACGTGACTTGTCGGGGCAAAAGAGGAATAGTTCAAGGGCATAACTACAGGCAAATCCAATTGACATTGACAATTGACATTCGATGTATAGGTTACATGGGACATGGGAAAGCGACTTCCATATCGCACTATTGGTCTACTCAAATCCTTTTCACTCTTTAACTTTTCACTTGCACGCAACGCCCAGGGGCGGGGCGGGGCAGGGGTACAGTGTCTGTTGTGTACCTTCCAGCCTGCTTGTCCATACCGTACCCATGTATGCCCTTTCACTGTGCACTTTACAAAGAAATCAAAACTAAGTTGAGAAACAATGCAAAAATAGTATGCTTATATTCGACATGGGTACACGTATATGACGTAAATTATGCGATCCTTTTTTAATATATACTAACTTTTAGTCTTCTATTTTTTTGGCAATTCTTTATTTACCAGAAGTTGCAAAACCGTATAAATTCAAATAAAGTTCACCCCTCTATCTGAAAATCTGTAAGTATTCCAAACCTAATTCTACTTAAATTCCACCACTCAACTACTTCTGGTATTTTGGATTTCGCATATATTATTTTGCAATTTGCGTACAACTACTATAATTTCCAATTTTACCTTTCTAGAATGTTCATGTAGATATACACTACATAAATTAAAGGCGTTTATATTAAAAATGAAGCCTTAAAAGTTCAAGCTTCAAGCTTAAGCAGTTCAAGGTAGTATAGTGTGCGATCCAGTGGATCAGATACTATACCGAAAAGAAACTTTGATACAGTATACGATCCGCCTGGATCGCATACAATATTAGTACTCTAGTTGGTTCTATGAAATGGTATTTTTAACGAAAATGTTTTCCCTATTTTCAGATTAGTCTACTTCTTGAACATCAAGATTGCTGAGTTGCTTCTGTCTACACATCAAATCAAGTGTTTTCCGTAGCTCGTGTCTCCATGTTCAAACATAAAAATATGTCTTCATCAAATGCTGACATTGCTCAAGAGACCCTCCGCATTCCCTATCCGTGGCATCCACGAGGACCGGATGGCGTTGCGGAGGCGGATTGGGACGAAGAGACGGACATCGACTGGGAATTAGAACCTCCACAGGACAAAAGAGCTCGGATTGAAGAGCCATGTCCATCGACATCAATGCCTCAGAGTACTGCATCGACATCTCAGAGTATTCCAGCGGCATCTCAGAGTATTCCAGTGACATCTCAGAGTATTTCTTCGGCATCTGAGAGTATTCCAACGGTGTCAACGTCACAAGCCCTTGTAGAGTACATCTATCCTATTCCCGTATACGCTCCTATGGCTTCAGCTCTGTATGGCGTCCCCCCTTCGGAGAACCGTTTTTTTGGTGGAGTTGTTGTGAATAAGGAGAATGCGCACAGGCTGATGAGGAAGTACGTGATTGAGGACGGGGAAGTTCGTGTGGTTAGCTACTTTCGGGATATTCCGAATCCTTTGCCTGGAAATCGACAAGACGTGGCAAGATATGAAATGGCAGTAATCGAGAAGGCGGAGACGGCCTACGTGAACAACAAACTATTTTGTTCAGGATTGTGCAACGAGATTGTGAGCGTTTCGGACGATACGTTTGACCTCATCTTGTCTCGTCACTCTGACATCCGTGTCGAGAACATCATCATGCTTACTACCTATGCGTGGGCTAAAAATGCTGAAGGAGAGTTGTATACTGAAAACAAACGGAAGTTTATTGCTCTTGTTCGTTACGGACTTCTGCCTAAGGTAACTGAAATTATTCCTCGGATCTATGTCAAACCTCAAACCTAACCAAAACTTCGATGTACTTACTGGGTTTATATTTACCTTGTGTACAGATGGTTGTTGCTGGATCGAACATTCGTCATCTCTATCTTAGTTACGAAAAGTTGCTTGCTATTGACCAGGATATTGTGATGGATCATCTCTTGCTTCCATTGTTGGACACGAATGGGAATATTACTCGGGCTTTGTACCACGGTTTGAACACAAACAAGTTCTTGATGTAAGTTTGTTTTGTGCATCAGTCTGCCTGCACAGTGCGCTAGAATTTACCAATACCAAGGCTCTGCATTTATTATACATAAATTATACTGTGTGAATGAATTCATGCGCAAATTGAGAGTAGTATTTATTATTTTAATGACTGACTGACTTGCGATTTCATGCTAACATACGTATTGTTAATTTTGAAATATGCCGGGCTGAGCTGAATGAATACGGCTACGCGACCGAAAGGCTACAGATGTTTTTGTACTCTGAAAGTTGAAGTTACTCATTGGTCTACTTGTTTTGCAGAAAAATACTGGACAGAATGTCATCGAGTTTTACAACGTTGACAGACTCGAATATGATTCCAACTCTGACATTTTTGATTGACAAGGAGCGGGAATACTTGCGTCCTCCAGCGAGTAACACGCTCTTCAAGATTTTGGAAATATCATTGCAAACTCGCTCAACCGACACAAAGATTGCTACTTTCTATCATCTTATTGTGAAGAAGTTTATTTATACGATGGCGGATGATGAAGTAAAGCAATTGCATAGTCTGAACTACTACAATCAAACGTTCCTCAAGGAGTCCATCGACAAGTTGATTGACGAGCGTCTCAAGAGTCAGCGGACCGTTGTGGAGAAAATGATCCTGTTGAAACCAATGATTTTTCGAGCGGAACCTTATGATCTTCGCCGTGATCAGCTTGTAGTTTTTCGGCGGGCCAACGACTATGACCCTATCAATGGTCAGCCCAATGTTCAACTCAATACTCAACCCATTGGTCAACCCAATGGTCATCCCATTGCTCAGCCCAACGGTCAACCCAACGGTCAAAACTATGGTCAAAACGATGCTCAACACAATGGTCAACACAATGGTCAACACAATGGTCAACATGGCCAAAACAATGGTCAAAACGATGCTCAACACAATGGTCAACACAATGGTCAACAGAATGGTCAACCCAATGGTCAACCTAATGGTCAACCTAACGGTCAAGCCGAGTTCGGGATGAACATGGAGGTTGACTGAACACGCCGGAGAAGCCAAAAAAAATGTCATTCAGAATCATCAAGTATGCCTCTAATTTAGATGGAGGTATTTATGTACTAGTCTGAGTCCCACTCAGTAAACTACAGTATTTTTGGATGTCCAGAATGTATTCACGCGTTACAAATAGGCAGAAACTAAAAAAATACAGCGTTATAATTTTTACTTCTTACTTAAACCAAAGAAAATTGTGTGATGCGGGTACCTACATCTAATGATTGTACTTGTGTGATATTCAGAATGTTCACTAACTATTGAGATTACATTATACTCTAACACTAAGGCGTACAATTACTTACTTACCTACTTTGAAAGATCTAGTTTTTGATTATTGTATTCTGAATAAAGTATTAATGAAATCTTTATGTTACAAATCTGGGAGTCTATCTATTTTTCCTTTGTTGAGTAGAGCGTTTTAAAATATTATAGTATTTGCTATCAGAAGGGCTAGGAGCTAGGACTGAGAAAAAGCTTTGTTCTTTCTGAAATGTTTACGAATTTCACTTGAAGGAAAACACTTCTAACAGTGGCGGTGGCCCTCGAAATCTTGAGATTCGTTTCCAGTGCCTCAAGCCTCAACCGCATTACGATTTGTGTGTTGGGAAAAGCCTCATCTTCCGAAAAAGGGTTTCGAGACTCTGAACTCTTAGAGTGGAGGTCGATAAAACAATCACAAGTCCAGTTTCTCAAATGCAGAAACAAGCTCTCATTTTTCATGTGGGATGTGGGATGGGTTGATTATGCATACTTTAATATTATCTCATCGTTCATCGTTAAGTATACAATACAGTGCCACTTCCACCGTACATTCAGAATCAGAACATTATTGTCTTAAAATACTACCATAGGCGATTAGCGGTTGAATAGGTAAACGTAAACCCCAACTCGTTCAATATTAATTTGTAACTTTAGAGTTTGTCTTCAACTTCGTTCATTAGAACTCAATCATTTCTGAATTCTACATAGATTAATATCCTTGGCTTTTTAATCTAAAATCTGAATTGTATGGAATTCGTTAGCTCCCAAAAAAAGTAAAAAAATAAAATATAAAGGGAACAGAAAAAACAAAAAGGTAATCTGAGGCACCACCGAGAGTCGAACTCGGGATCTCCTGTTTACTAGACAGGCGCTTTAACCAACTAAGCCATGGCGCCATAGTGGAAGGAAAGGGTTTCTCACTTCTTTATCAGCTTATGACACCCAGTCTCCCATGTCTAGGACATTTTACTTTAGAGATCGAGCATTCACCTCAAGCGTTGAAGAATCTCAGCGCCAAAGTCCCTCTGAAAAGGCATGGGTGTGGTATTTCAAATCGCTGTAAAGCAACCAACTAAAATTAAAATTAGGTAAGTACTATCTCTTCCCGCTTGAGCAAACTTTTAGTAATCAAATATTGCACTAACAACTAAAGGAATTTCACGTAGTTCAATATCATCATCAGTTGTTATTTAGAAAAATGGTTCTTCCCGTTCTTCTGTTATGAAATCTGATGCAGAATATCATGCAGATACTGAATATTATGATTATCTAAGGAACCCTAGCCTTACTACGTATGCTAAGTTGTACACAAGATATAAAATTGAGTTCGAAGTCTAGCATGACACCTTTTGGGAGTGGAAGTCTATGAATTGACGTCATGAAAAGGAAACGAGCAAAATTTACTGCTCGAGTTCTTGAGTCCATCATCTCATTTTATATATAAACCATAACCATATAGCGATTGGGTTAAATCTTCAGTAGTTAGTGGGGCTTCAAACACCTTTTATAATGTGAGGGAATGTACGATATTGATATTGATGGTAGGTTATTTTTTTATCATGTATAAAAGCCTAGAATATAGAACATCGACTCGAAAATCGATGCCTTTATTGTTGATATTTTTTAATTGAACGTATAAAAGATTATAACGCTAGACCAATTCTGGTTCGTTTATGCTATGTCATATCTCGATCCTGATCTCGACCAGAAAGAGACCAAGAAGAGACAAGAACCAGAGTAAATAAGAAATAATTGTCCTTCGCTGTTCACTCTTTGGTTTCTCTGGTCAACACGACACAAGACGCATCAAACCTAAAGATAATCTGCCCAACGAAACGACTGAGGTTATTCTATGTAGGTACTTATTATTAATGAGTTTTTCGAGTTCTGCAGTTACACAATTAGGTATTATTCTCTGTTACTAATTTTTCGAAATATGAACTCTGAAAATTAAGTATTGAACTATTTGTACGTATATTCCACAAGGACGCCTTTATTTTCCATTTTTGAAACATAATTTGTATTCGCATATTCCATTGCTTTACGCTCACACACCTAACCGAAAAAGAATGTCATCTCCGTAGAAATGCGGCGGGTGTTCCAAACGTCTTTCTATTGACGTTATAACAGTCGTCATCGTTAACGGGTATGATTGAATATATGGTCAAATTCAATAGGTACAATTAAGTACACGATTCGTTCTCAAGAAGCATTATTGTCAGTGAAACAAGTCAAGTCCAAGCCTCTTAATTAGCAAGGTACTGTTTAGAACTTTAGGACATGAGATGAGACCACTTAGCAACCACTTCGAGCTGGTGCAAGAGACGAAGCCTTTGAGTTTCACTCAAAAAATGGCCCTTGAAACACTACATATTTGAAACGCATAGGACCCGGTGCCTTGTGCAATAAAGAATGCGGCATGCGGCTTGTTCAACTCTGGACCAAAATTACGCAACGCCTACGGAATTTATGAAGACTGAATGTGCCAGACCATCATGCTACATGCTAAACTAGCTGGTGGCTGAAGAATACTGCATTGGTAGCAGCATAAACTACTCTTTTAGTATGAAAAAGTGGAAACTGCAATACCAATACAGAAATGAATACCAAGAAACGGAAGCCGAAGCCGTTGTGTCAAAAGTACATAGTAACAGTATAGCGCGTCACAGTTTTTCTGATAACAGTTTGAAGTCTTGGAATTGCCTGTGATAGCCAATTGGTTTCAAGGTTTCGGACAACAGCTGGCGCTTGAATTATGACTCATGAACTCATGACTTATGACATACACAACACACCCAAGACTGAGATACGGGGTGGGTGATGAAAATTGAAAATGACCCGGAAGTCGCTCGCTCTAAATCTCAGGGTTGACATTATTTTCTACGAATCATTTCCGCTTCCGCATCTGAACTGACCTCAGCTCTTCAACAACTACTGATAATATTCAGGAAATCGCTTGCTTGACCTTGTTTGATACCAAACACTTCCGGTATAACTGACCTGAGCTTTTCAGCAACCCAAAACCTAGGGGGTCGACAGCCCCGGAATTGGTTGGGTTGGGCGCACTAACCAGACGCCCCTATTGGTTAAAGCGACCCGGAAGTACCTTGTGCGTGATCTGAGAGGATGATACTTGCTCGATACCACGCACACTTCCCTATACAATATGAACCTTTCGTTCGTCCACAACCCAATCCTTAGGGGGTGGTAAACTCTGAATTCCTATTGGCTGTTGAAGATGGATTAGCTACTTCCGTCCAACCGAGGAGGTCACGAGAGCAACTGAGAACTCATCGCTCTCTTTGTAGGCTGTTGACCGTCGCACAAAGAACATCTCGGAAGGTGCTCCGCTGGAACGAAGCTTTCAACTGAGAAGACTTCACTCATTTTGTTTGCTGCTGACCGTCAGAGAGGAAACATCTCGAGAAAGTGCTCCGCTTGTGGTGCAGAGTTCCAACTTCCAACATCGAAGTCAACAGCCAATCATCCGTATCATACCGAACTCCATAAAAACCGCATCATTAAAAACCGCAACATTAAAAACCACAACATAAAAACTGCAACATTTGGGCTACACTTTGGTAAGTACAAACTTATTCATGTTATTGTTTCTGTTGTGTAGTTAAAGTTGAGTTTATTTCACACGACACTGCACCTTTACTGGTTCAGATTGAAAATAGCAGTACGAGTAGCTGTTTTTCTCTATGGCCACTTTCAAAAGTAACGTTTTTTCCCGCGATGCACTAATTTTCAAAAAGAATCAGCTCAACGATTGTGATTGCCAAGTTCTGTGCTGTGAAGTTTGCGTGCACTCTTATCATTTCTTTTATAGAAGCCGGATCCAGTTCTATTTCTAACAAATCGTAGGTTGGTAGTGATGGAACACTGGTATACATAGAATAAATAGCATAGAATAGATATCAATTTTCTGACCAATTGGCTGGTCTTTAAAGCCTCCTCTCAGTCTTACAGTTACAAAATTAGTTAACTAACAGGAAGCCTCATTCTTTCGATTCCAGAGAACCGCAAGAATGGCTTGGCCCAGCCACTGGACGCTACAGGAAGCCAAGATCTTCTTCAACAAGACTTATGGATTTCCATCTCTGGATCCGGAGGACGACCATCCAGCTTCTGATACTTCGTCCGATTCTGAACTAAGCGAGGATACTGAAGGTCCTCTTGCACTCGAAGATCCGGCTACAATTGATTCTGCTGAAGGAGCATCTGAACCCAAACCACAATTAAAAATTGAAGATTCTGCAGAAGTTCCGATGGATGTTGGAACCAATGGGAATAATAATATGTATGGCAACATATTTGAACACCTGGCGGATGTCGTCGACGAGAAAAAATTGAAGTTCACCGCCGCACTTCAACCAAATGCTTGGGAGCGCATTCAAGTCAAGAAAGAACCTCAACCTGATGTTTTGGAGCGCATTCAAGTCAAGAAAGAACCTCAACCTGATGTTTTGGAGCGCAGTCAAGTCAAGGAAGAAAGTGCAACTGGAAAAAAGGCCTTACCAATGGTACGTGCTAATCTTTTTCTAAAAATAATTTCATTTAGCTAAACATTTCATGTTTCATAACGTATTATCCTTACTTTAGCAACTTAGAATGTACATTTTAAAACTTTAAAGACGAAATATCAAATAATGTTAAATGTTACATTCCGTTTTGGTGATATGTATTAATTTATTTTTCTATTTCATCTACTTCTCAGGAACCTTTTGTCATTGAGGTAGCACCTGTCCACGTAAAAGTAGAAGCGCTGGAGGACATTGAGCTTCCACCAGGGGTCGTTTCACTAAGAAGATCTTCTCGAGCTTGTGTTAAGGCCAAGGGACCTGGATTCTACAAATCTGAACCACAAAATCGAAAGGTAATTCATTTGGTCTCGAAACTTTGAATCCAATTGAAAATTATTTTTATCTTGGGTTTTCGGGTATTTTGGGTTTACAGACGCCCGCTAATACTCCAGCAACACCGCC
This sequence comes from Ceratophysella granulata, assembly GCA_034694905.1. Lineage (NCBI taxonomy): Eukaryota > Metazoa > Arthropoda > Collembola > Poduromorpha > Hypogastruridae > Ceratophysella > Ceratophysella granulata. Next base: position 820 of record JAQFYU010000039.1, on the reverse strand, counting down.
GTCAACCCGAAGACGCCCAACACGCAGATTGGCTAAGAGTCCAACTCTGATGCCAGGAATCAAAAAGGTACATCTGCATATTTACTTTGTTTAATAGTCGAAACACAAAAGTACTAAGTAATACTCATTTTTTATTAGTGAGGATTGAAAGCTAAATCTGATTTTATTTCCGTTTTAGGAGGTGAAATTGGAACCTGGCTCTGGGTTCTCATCGCAGTTCGGATTCGGACTCTGAATATCTAGCAACAAATCATCCAGCCGAAAAGAAGCGAAAATAGAAGACTGCTTGGAGATGGGCGAAAACAGGAAACAATGACATCCAAATAGAAATCTAATTAACTACTGGGAATGAAGCATAAATTCTCATACATCATATTTGACCATATTTTTTAGCAATTTGTGAACTAATTAACTTGTCATTGTAAGACTGACTTGGTAAAGGGCGAAAACAGCAAAAGAAAAATAAACAAAAAAAGTAAGCCCTTGCAGATTCATGAGACGAGCTAATTATTTTCTGTTCATATATTTTAGACGTAGATCATCAAAACAGAAGATCTGGAAAAATATATTTAAAAAATAGAAGAATCTGTAGGGAAGTAGAAATTTAATAGCGATCGAGGTCGGTTCGCGTAAATATTGCATTGCATGCTGGATATGTAATCGGTAGGTTTATACATAGAAAACACCTACATGAAAACAAATCCGTCCGTATTTGGCAAACCCTACGAACATCTGAAATAATTTTTTAAGGACGATATACGCCATCGGCCTCTGGCCTCATTCTCAATGCTTAGTTTGAAATTAATTGTAAATCACCAGT
>JAQFYU010000038.1:0-43271 GCA_034694905.1 Ceratophysella granulata | reverse complement strand
CTTCTAAGCAAATAAATTAAGCTTCCGTTGATACCACTTTACATACAACTCGTGCGCCTGCTTCCGAGAAAATTAGTGACAGACAGACAGACGGACGGACAGAAAGGGCGATTGCATAAGCCCTCAGCCTAGGAGGCCAGGTCTAATAACGTAAGACTGCATGGCAAAACTAGCACACGTTCAAGCGACAAGTGATGGAAATCAAGTCATTACATTTATGTACCGAAAAGGTCCAGTTTCAAGGGGATTTATATTATGTATTCCGTATGCTTCATAAAGATGCTAATCAGTCACAGAAAGTCTATTTCGCACTAATGCTAAATATATATACATGAATTCCGAATGACAGTGCATGTGTTTCCATATGTTTCCTCTTAAATCAAATAGAAGGTGTTAATTTCATCTTCAAAATTCAAAACGGAGAAACTTCCGCAGGTTCCAACCTTGAGACGGTTTTAAGTTGAAAAATTCTGACGAGGTGCTGGAAATGTAAATATAGACTGGACTCCGAGGGTTAAAACTAGCCATTCTAAATTCTTATTATCAATTTCAGTTGTTTATTAGCAGTATTGCGTGAAATAGTTTTAAAACATGATTCCAGGCACAATTCAAACCCGGTTGACATTCGGCGTTCATATTTTATTAATACACAAAATTCCAAATGTGATGAATGACAAGAGTCTTATTGTAGTTTTAAATTTTCAAGTTGATCGGTGGTTACGTAACGGCAAAAATCAGGGAGCATCACCGCGAATGCAGTGAATTAAACTATAATATTACCATTTCAATTTTATAAAGTTAATGGCAATAGATAGACAATCATCTGAGCATTCTGAATTTTCGCAATAGATTAAGTCTAGCATTTATTCTACCGACGCTTCTTGTAAATTCTTTCTCAAGACGAGTGGGCAATTACAATTAAATGTGTAATTAATTGTAAATTCGGCCTTCATTCGTCATATATATGCATAATATGCATTTATGTTATTTACCATATCCCATATCCAAAAAAAAATCAAACGTGCAGACACTTTTGTTTGTATTACGCAACGAAGTGAATAGTCCATTGTTGAAAAGTCGTGGATCTTGACATTTCACCTATACATACAGTACAGGTGCGTTCGTATTTTCAATTTTTTATAGACAAGGAATTATATTTAGATTCTCATATTTTAAAATTAAAACGATAGATAATTATTTTTAAAGGTGATTTTAACTCCTCAGCGACGATATTGATAATCATCGAAGATGAACATCAATCAATATTGTATTATGCCGTTTCGTAATGAATAACAAGTTTTTCAAACTACTTCTAAAAAATTACTTCTCAATTCAAATGCAGCTTGGATTTGTAAACCCAACCTAGCCAACCCGTATTCTTAATTCGCACATGCAAGCAAGATACAAGGCACACAATACAGTATAATGCACAATGATTTAATGCGCTAGGTTAAAGTAAGACACTCACCATTTAGCCAAAAATTTCAAGGATTGTATTTATTTAGCTAAGGACGTATTTTGTTAATAGTTCTCATAAAAAATTAAAGCTTGGCCATTGAAGGAAATACACAACGAACATCTTTAATCGAAAGGCTTGTCACAAAACTAATTCCTGTATTGTGTGTCTAAAAGTCGACAGTCTACCTATAAAAACAAAGTATAACATCGAGATTATTGATATTATGCCCCAAAAAAAAATCAGCACCAATAATCGCCACAGAAGAACTCAACACAAAATGAACGTCAAACGCCATGGTGTGAATCTAAGAAAAATATTCGAATTGAAGTTCATAATATTAAAAAATGAATAACTGCATTTTAGCGCGTTGAAACTAAATAATCGCATACGATTACGGTTTCCGTCAGTTGGACCATGCAACGTTATTGAGGTTTTAATGCTAATGGAATGGTGCGGTAGTTGGTGTGGCGGTTTTTGAGTTGTGGCTTTTGATGTTGAGATTTTGATTTGTTGCTTTAATAATTGATTGCATTTGACGGTGCCCATGCCCACTAATCGATGCATATCTATTTTTATGCATTTCCGCACAGGCAAGAAGCCAAAGGTTTTTAGCACAATAGGGAAGATTAGTGAGGTTGAAGCGTGGTTCGTGAATCGTGAATAAGAGAAGATTACACAAAGATAAAGGAGAGTTTCCAATATCCAATGCACACACGAAAATTGCTCAAAATAGTGAAAGGGAAAGAGATGGAGGTAGTGAACTGTGCTCGAAGGAATAAGATGTTTACGTTATTTGCGTAATATTCTTCATTTACTTCATAATTAATTAGTGGTACACTTCTGTGCTCACTCGAAGATGAGTTTTGAGCATATTTGTCTCCCTTCACCAAGCACAAAGCGCTGCTTCAAATGAAAATCATTAGGAACAGGAATTGTTCCGACATAGTATATAAATGTCATTCATTGCAGATTAGTTAGGAATTACAATACAACAACTTTCAAATGTAAGTACGAAGTCTTGTACAAGAATAGGACCGACCAAGCTTCAAACTTTTAATGTAAATCTGAACGATAATTTAAGATGAGGCATTGTACTTAACAGGGGTGAAAAGGGAGAATGTGTGTGTGTATAAATAAATAGTGAAGCCTACATTTCCACCGTTTCCTCCACTTTCGAAATGAGATTTAAGTAGAATGCCTGGTTTGCATTTTTCACATTTGAGAGGATGTATGTGTAATTATAATTATCCTATGTGTGTTCCATGATAATTTGGCCTAAACTCATTTAAAAGTTTTGAAATGAGCAGAATTCATTTCTGGTTTCTATTAATATACCATCCTGTACCGAATTCAATCTCATCAAATAGGTAATTTACCAGAGCCCGGCAATGTGTGTGCTAACAAATGTCAAAAAATGTACCCGAAAATGTGCTCAAAATCTGCAAAAAATGTGCCAAAAACATGAAAAAATGTGCTTAAAAACTTTATTCCACGTACTTCAAACCCACAATCGAGTTCCAATGAGTATCTTTGCGATGTACCGACCGGACGCATCAGTAGTAGTCTCGTCTACTGCTACATAAATTGGACTGGAACCAATTTCACCTCGAATGCTCTCCAAAGTCTATCAAACAAACGAACAGTTGGTGGCAAGGGCAACGTAACAAGCTCACACGAACGTCTTTTCGTATTATGAAATGAAATATGCTTGATTGGCGCACTTGAGTACATAGTTCTTAAAATGAGATATAGATGTTGTAAATTTTCTTCACTGGATTATGAACTTGTTTTCTCTGTCCAAGATAAAAATGTGTTAAAATGACGAAAAATGTGTCAAAAATGCCACAAAATGTCGAAAAATGTGAAAAAATGTGCTAACACCTAAAAAATGTGGAAAAGTGTACTAAAAAATTTCAGGATTGAGCTGGGATTGATATGTTTCGGATAGATCCGAAGTTTCGGGCCTAAAGGTGTAAAGACTAAATAGTGTATTTTACACACATTACCGAGGTCTGGTAATTACAGTTCTAAATTGGTAAAAGCTTAGCGATTGGAAAATAGGAATTATCTGATTTATTCTGTATGTTTATTATTTACTTTTGCAAATGATGTAAGATGTACAGAACCAGCAGCAAGAGCACCAAGAGCCAACATTTGGAAAACGAAAAATATGAAATAAATCAGAAATATAATATAGATTCTACTTAGTATATTTATTGTTTCATTTTCACTGGTACAAATTATTGGCACAAAATTTTACTTTTATTTTATTCGCCTCTTTCTATGCCAATCATGATCATACTTTAATTTGAATTTCAAGTTTACGTTAGTTTTTCTTGCAATTCTGACACCGCTTGTCACTTGTTAAGTCAACCCTAATCAAATGAAAGCGTCATTGGCTCCGGGCTGTGGAGAACCTATCCGAGTTGTTTCGATTTGACTAATTCTAATGTTGTTGAACTTTTACTAGGAAAAGCTGTCTGGCATTGTGTATTTCTTGTATTTGTAGTAAAAAAAAACAGGTAAGAACGAGAATTTATTAATCTTGATCTTGACCTTCACAGACGAGTGTACGAGTGCGAGAAGGGATGAGATGAGAACTTACCCTTACGAGTATCATATTAACGCAAGGGGCATAGACACATTTTTTACACTAATCAAAACAAAAACAAAATTGCGCTGAACTGTACACAGTGCAGTAACATAGTAGTAGTAGTCCAATCTGAAGTTCAAAAGAGTTGGACACAGGACACAGAGTGCATAACATAGCGAAATATTCTCTAATCATTATTTGCCGTGATCGAGATGCAAGATTTAAGCAGACCAGGTAGGTGACGCTATGACGAGTTTGCATCTGCAGAGCAAATTGGATGCAATATTGTAAAGTATTACCATAATCCAAATAACGTAATTTGCGATTTGCGAATAATCATTCATGAAATTTTGAATTCAAAGTGCACACACCTCAAGGTTTACTAATCTTCACCTTCAAATTTCATTTCAATCTTCAAATTCAAGTTTGCGTAATTTATTTGCAACTGCAGATTTTGATTTTGAATTCATCGTAATTTTAACTATGTTTACAAGCAATTTGCCCAGCCCTGCGATCCACAAAAATCTATCTAGCCAGAGACCAAACGCAGAAAATTCTAATTCTAATTTTTGGCGCATCCAATTCCAAAGCTGACTTAATCCAACCGAATCGTGATTTTTAAAAGCCCTTTGCAAGTCTGCAATATTATAATATTCTTAACTTTTGACGTGCCACTGCATACAACTTACCAAAGATTCGGAAGACATTCCAAGTTTTGACAAAAATTGGGCAAAAGACTAACAGATGATGTGACTCGACTGAAATTAAGTCCCTCGAGATGAGCGAACGGTGTTGGGGATCCAGTACCCAAGGAACGGTACACAGGCGTCACGTAGAAGATGATCAAGAAGGCTGTGCAGATGAAGAAAATAATCTGCCGTTTCCGAAGCCGCTCCATTTGACTTCTGACCGGTATAACATCAGGCTCGGTTGGATTAGAACAATAACACTTCCGACAAGTACATATTTAGCACACTATGTAATTCGAAACCAGGTTCCAGATGACCAAATTGGAAGGAAGGCGTATATATATTCCTAAACAATTTAAGGTTCACAGATCCGAAGCATTTGCATGTTCCGTGCAGGATGATCGAGTTTTCATGTACTAATAGGCTGATGCAGAGAACAATGCCGATTGACGTTGAGTCGTTGTGCAGAATATTATTTCAATAGCTTCCTATTCTTCTCCAGAGACAGGACGTGGTGGGATGATTAGGACGAGACTCAATGAATGATCTGTGGTGACATCCTTCTACAAATTCTACTACACGCATTTCACATATTTTATAACGAACCAAAAATATTGATAGACACGCCAACCAGAGCAATATGTCACAAGTATCACTTATTTCCGTTCTCCAAATGCAAAATGTGTTGGTGTTGTTTTAACGCACGTGTGAGTGTTGAATGCGATATTGAATCACGAATTTTCTAAAATTTAATAAACTAATTTTTTTTAAACTGAAATACTTGTAAAATAATTAAAATTGAAGTACAGGGTGGGTGTGAGAATTGCCCCTTTGGAAAAAATTCACAGCTTGAACCAAATTTTCCAGGAAATTGAAAACTGGAATATTAAAAACAGTCGAGGACGTGAGGTGAAGAATGTTTGAAGTTTCTGTCCAAGACGTGTGATCGAAGAAGATGTTCGCGTCATAGGACACCTCAACACTGACTGTCCGTCCGTCCGTGTGTCCGTAAAAAACCCTTTTGTGTGTTGAATAAAATGTAAATAATTACTTGGGGAGAAGATGAGGTTTCACTCGTGAGATTTGAGATGACAAACTGAGGTTGGGGTTGGACTATTGTTTGGATGGATGTAGTTTAGAGTGAAGAAGATCAAGTCTCAGCCTTCAACCGAATAACGAAACGAATAAACAAAATCCTATTAGTATACAGAATAAAATATATGCTCGGATTATTTACATAAGAATGGTAAATTAGAGGAGAAGTGGTTGTGGTTACTAGGATACTGTACAAGTATTCCTGAAGCTGAATGACGCCAATTCCAGAAAAGAACGGATTTTCACTTCCGCCCATCATACAGTCGGATGTCGGATTGATTTCATAATATTGAAAGTGAATAATACACCAGATGGGCGTTTGTGTACTCCATGTGTTTCGTCTCTTGACCTCAGAGATGCTTATAGAGAGTTTCATCAGGTTGCAGATGAAGAAATTCTAAATGCTAATGATAATGATTATTGAACAAATTAGAAAATTATATGTAGAATATAATAAAAAAATATATGAAAAATAAAATTATTAGAAATTATTTATTTAAATTCGATTTCCTTGGTTCGATATTCTTAGGCCGGCTTTTGGCATTCTAAAACTTATAGGAAACCATTTCTGTACTCTTGATTTTCGATAAGGTTATCATATGCATGCATCAATTTTAATTTGTAATTGAATCGAACGGAAACTGCGGTTTGCGGTTTAAGTCACCGGGATTTTCGTCTGACACTTTCCATGTTTAGACGTTTTATTTTTAGAAACATTAGTCTTCAGGCAGAAATCAGTTCAATTGAATGGAAAAAGTTTAAACAATAAGCAATCTGAGGAGATGCATAACTTCATCTCATCATAATGATAATGACACTCGTCATATAATCACACTATTTGATTACATAGGAACTTGACCGTGTCCATTGTCCATTGCCCACATGTAAATGAAAAGCCTTATCAATGTCAATAGTCCGTAGTTACATAGTAGATGGAACTGGTACTCTTGTGTATAGGTATTTTTGTCCGAATTTTCGCACATAGCTCTCACTTTCGCATGCTCTTTGAGAATTGCGATTGCAAGGATCCTTCCGTCACTTAAATGGAGCTTATCGACCTTGACCAAAGATGAACCTGAACCTGTAAGAAAGGTGTCACAGAAATGATTCATTTTCTTAAAACTTCAGTTCACTTTTTGAGTTAAACTACCTGGATTAAATTTTCCTTGACTACACAAAATGAGTGATTTTAATTTGACAAGTACTTAAAATGGAATACAACTGCCCGTACATGCTACGTGTACAAAATGTCATTATTTTTTCAAGATATTCGTAAAGGCCATAAACATAAATAACCCGTTCTAAGCCAAAATGACCTCAAATCAAAGTTTTTCAAGTGGCGAATTGTATCAAGAGCATTATGCGAATTGGAAATGAGATAATTCCAATCGTGTATAAACACTACTGCTTTTGACCTGAGGCTGAGGTGCTGACACCCAAAAACCGTCGGGACAAGTTGAAGGCGAAAGTCATAAACGTAGAGTACCATAGTCGGGTGTCGGGTCAAGTTTTATATCAACCTCTTGTTGAAGGTTTGAAGCCACAATTTTAAGACATTTGTTAGTATGATGATATGTACCTATTGTATTTCGAGGTATCGTTCATCGCTCTTCTCTGAAAATGTAAAAAAAGTCGATTGTATGCCAGCTTTGGAACTTTCTCAAGGTGAAGCTACAGGAAGTCGCATTTCCTTGGAGAAGGCATCAATCTATACGAAAATGTAGGATTGAATAAGCTAAAATCGCTTAGCGAAGAGTAAAACGGAAATAATCACAAATCAAATCAATCACGTTTTACGTCAACAGCAAAAGACATGCAAATTCACAGCCTCAAAGAGTTATTACCAAAGAGTAATTTACACTAGGGAAATTTGGTTACAAAAAGTCAGTCGAGATCGAGATTGGGGCAAGTAGAAACAAATTGTACCGAGTAGTTCCTGGTACGAGTACCTGACCTCTGACCTACTCACGCGTTGAGCATGACCTGGAGCGTGCTTCGAGAAACTTCCGTATTCCTTCACTTCCGGGTACTCCGCTGCCTGTTATTCCTTTGGCAGATATACATTGTGCTTGTATTCGAAAAGGTACTTCCGGGTCGGTACTTCCGGGTCGGTACTTCCTGGAAGCTTGCACCACCCACAACCGCCCTTTAGTCAACCCGTACTAACTGAAGCACAGTACAGCCTCGGGCGTAGTCTAGCCAACGGTTTACATCCCTCTGGGTCCTAGGTCTCCGATGTCGTTTAGGCTTCACCGACCATGCGCAGGAGCACTCCCTATTTCCAAAATGTTCCTATCCCAAAATCCTAGAAGGGCCACCGTCATACCCAATTTTGTTCATGACCGAGTAGGTTGTTTTCTCGAGCTCTCCGCTCTCAGCTCACCAGATAGTTTGATCAGTATTCATTAGTATTTCTTCTCACTTCGCCCCAAAAAGGAACAACGGGGAAAGTGAGCAGTGTATGCTCACTCCTGTCGACATGGATTACAACGGGTAAGTTATCAAAGCTTATATGTACTAATGCAGAGTTCTAAACTAGAGGAAACCAAAGAACGGCACCATGCTGTTGCTGTTGAGAGGTAAAGAGGCCACGCCATGCCATGCCAAAGGCTTAGAAGCCCTTTGTTCCATAAGGTCTTAGTTTGTTTGGCGTGGCCTTCTTTTCCGTAGATAGCGCATGGTGTTCTTTGAATTTCTTTACCGAAGAATTTAATCCATTTATTCTGCGATTAAAGTTACTTGTACTGCAATTAAAGACGATTATATATTAAAATTCGAAATGTGGTCAATTTAAATCGAGTTTAAACAGTATGCTTGCTCCGCAATATCTATTTAAACTAAACGCATTGAATTAAGTATTACCCAATATGCTACATTCGCAGAAATTGGGATCTAAAGTCTGACGAATCCGATGACCACTGGGAGCCAAGATACTTGAAACCCGGATCTTTGAAGTACACGTCGAAGTTTCTTGGTTTCATGAGCAAGGTTCGGGATTCCTCAACAGATAGCGGAAACCAGAAAGATAAATCAAACAATGCACCAAATCGCTATGTCTTCCGAAATGGACTCTACAAGCCTCGAATATGTCCAAACATATCGGAAATTAAGATACCATTCATGGCCAAAATCTTCCCCAGGTAAGAAAATTCTTTAAGATTCCATGTTTCCCTACCACTACTAAACAAAATCTACATAAATAAAGCTAAATCCTAATTTACCTGCTTCGTTTCAGGGATCCACGAATAAATGAAACCATCTCTGAATTCTATAACTTCATCTTGGACAAATTGTCGTAAGTTATCATAAACCAATTTCATATTAATTCCTGTAATTCGATTATACTTAATGTACCTTCATGTTTCGAACTTCAGTTGCCTCAAGGAACGAAGCTATTGGGGATTCGAAATGAAAAGAATCAACGTAAAACCCTGTATACCGTGCAATGTTGATGAGGTCTGTCAACAACATCTATTGATGACGCCAATTATGGAGTACATTAGTTCGAATCCGGATGTAGTAGACAGAATCAAGTAGGTCAACATTATTGTGATTTTCTGAATTATAGTATTTGTGTATACTGATATTTTTCAGTGTTTTGTTTTGTGTATATTAGACCACAATTTGTCTGCACTCGACAAGTCTTGATGCGAATAATGCTGCTTTCGGAACCGACTTTCTCCTACACTTTTCATGCTGAGAAGACTGATGGGGTGATTTACCTTCGGGAAATTACTGATACTCGACTGACTACCATGAACGAGAAAGGAAATCCTGCAAACATTGTGACCAACGTCATCCTTTCAAGTAAGGTCGTCGTCGTTTTTGATGTTTTCACTTTTTTCTTTTTATATAAACGCACCCTGCATTCATTCTAGATAGTCAATTATTAATACATACATAGTAAACAAACTGACCTTTGTAGATCACAACGATGGAAAGCAAACCCCGATTGACCTGAATGAAGCTACCTACGGCGCTTACGTGGGACAAATCGGACCTGACATCAAAATCCTTTACAGTGCAAAGCTGGATGCCTTCTGGGGTCCATTGAAGGAAAATTCGAGCGGTGAGGTTGACTCCACGGGACTGGAAGAGAGGATCGTGGAATTGAAAACCGTCGTGCCTCAGCGTCTTTGGCCCGACGCGAACAAGAAAAATTGGATGTAAGTTGAATTATATAAGCAAACACAAACGAAGCGAATTTGCCAAAGCTAACGTTGCCCAATTCAAAATAACTCGCAATTGTATAGCCTCAAGTGTCAGGATACTTTTTTTTCAAAAGTTGTTCAAGGCTGAGTGTACTTACCTCATTTTAATTTGAATTTTATTTGAAACGACACTTTTTATCTGTCTTTTCAGGAGAGTGATAACGTCGACTTGGGCCCAGGGCCACCTGATCGGGAGTGAAGATGCCATCACTTCCGTTGTGTTTGGAGCTGACGATGTGGGTCAAATTCTGCGCTTCAAAGTGAATAAAATGCTGGAAAACGTAACCGTAAGGCATAGAACAGAATAATCTTCAATCGAAAATATCAAGTAGCCAATAATGATTCGAATTTCGAATGCTGGAGTTTAATTGTGGTTTTACATTTCCAGTGGTACAACGGCCATAGTGGCCCGATGAGAGAGTCCTTCTTCTTCAATCGACTAAATTCAGCCCTCAAGACTCTTCTGAAGGAAGTTGTTGAAGACGCTCCAACTGTTTACGTCGCCAACGTCATCCAGCCGAAGAGAAGTAGCAAAGTTACCACTGAAGTTCGCCCACTCACGAGTTACTTCCCAACCCAGGCTGATTAATTCTACAACACCAAGAAGCTGATTACACATATCAATTAATTACTAAGTTCAAACCGAACACCTATAATTAATTGACTGCATGTTTTGTAAGGCCAATCGACAATCATGCATCCGTCATTCTCTTGTAGCTTAGTGAAAAAAATATTGATATTAACATGAAAAAAATATTTACAAAAAACCCTGAAGCTTATTGATTTTAGTCGTCGACATTCAATGATTTATTTACACCACCCTGTCTCAAGCATAATACATACTTCCAAGCCACTGGACAACGCATATTCAATTCATTCAACTCTGTCATCTGCAATCTGCAATACATGCGCTTCAACAAACTGATGTTGCAAATTAGGAAAATTACTGTGCGTTTCACTACTTTCTAGAAACTTCTACGCTGTACCTGTACGCACAAATGATTTACAGACAGACACTATACCTGTCATTACATAATACGCTTCGAAGTGTCATTTTTGTCGTTTGAATAACATATTCAAGAGTCAGGCTCAATTTCCGAAGAAAATGAATCTAAAATCTATTAATTTTAATTTGATTGTGACTCAATAATTATTCGTCAAATTAAAAATATCAAAGACAATACTATGATTCCCCTTCCGTGATTTGAGTAGCCTGTTCTAATAAACCGTTGAACAATTTGGGCATTTTAGACAGAATGTGCAGTACATCATTGTACAGTTTTTATTCAAACAGTTCCAGTTCCACAAGGCGCATTTGCAAGAAAAATTCGCACCAAAATAGAAAATAGACATTTGGTGAAATTTTATTTCATTTCATGTCACATGTCACTTCATTGGATACCAGTTTGTGGGATTTCATAAATAAGGATTTTTGCACTATAAATATATATATACATAATGTATTAGTTGACTTGATTGAAGCAGACGGGCACTGAGCAAGATAGTTATGTTACGTATTCGTATTACTGCCACATACAAGCAATGCTGGAGGAGGAAGCACTATTGTTTGTAAATTCTTATTGTATGCTCGTTTAGTGCATTATTGTTTGTTTGATTCTTGCTACAGCGTTCAAATATCTCTTGCATGCATTTGCATTTTGCATCTTGGGCACCGCAAACCGCAATACCTCACCCAAACATGCAACTTTGGACTGCGTATATTCTTGTGGAGGTTAGGTTAGATTTGAATTATGCTTTTAAGTCCTCTGTGTGGGCCTTTTGTTTCGGAAATCTAACCTAATACGGGTCGAACAACAGAACTACAAAGCATTGTATGTGTGATGGGGTGAGGGGTGAGGGATGAGTAAGTCCATTGATTTACAACCTTCAGGAATAATTGGGGCGGCGGTTATAGACGCTGGAATCAGTCAACAAGAGAAATATTGAGCTAATTCGTACTCCTGATCCTGTCCTGACTGTCATCCAAACACGAAAATTAAACAAAACCCAATATTTCAGATTTTAGAACAGGCGATGGCGATTGGCGATGCAGAGAGCAACCGATGATAAATGAATTTAAGTTCAGGTCAGACAGATGAAATATAAAAAACCGGTACAACAAAGTCGACAAATTCTTTTGTTTTCTTGTTTCTTTTGAAGAATTTGACAATTAATTTTATGTTATTTTTTGCTAGATATGCTTGATCCGACATCCGACTGTGGTGATCTATTGGCTTTGAATGACCTCACGAACGAATATCTTGAACTTGGTTGTCGAGCAAGGCAAAAGGGGATCATGAGCACCGGAATGTCCTTATGAACACGAATAACGCTTTTCGAAACCTGTTGGTGATCGATTACTAATTCGAATCTATTCGAATCCTTCTCGATTGTTGAAAATCAGTGACCAATAGTCAAATAAAGAGACAGGACACACATAATTTCAAATCCAGTTTACATTTTATATAAAAAATTTATTCTTTATACACTAGCAGCAACATGCCCACCGCAGAGAGCATTATTTTTTTTTGAAATCCTTAACACTAATCCTTCAATTTAACCTTAGAACACATACGAATTAAATATGCGTACGCACGCATAAGTTGTTCATTTCGTTGACAAATTGCCAACAGTACATCATCACACTGAGAAGGAGAACTTTGAGTTCAAGAGAACAGAAATCTTCGCATCTTTTCTTTGTTCTTCACACTTCACTAGTCAGTTTTAGTTGGACGTTTATTGTCCAAGAGTTGTTTCAAGTTCAATACTTAGTTTCCGCGATTTCCACGGAGGAGCAGAGATTGGTTGTTTGGTAGACCTTAGTTGATTTTCCTTTGAACAACTAAATTCGAAATCAAATGGTTTCTCGTGGTAGTCATTATTTTAATGGGAATATTCAGGGCACATTGGGAGGTCAGACGCATCTTCGGGTGAGTTAAGGGCCACAGATTTTTTTTCGAATTCTCGCGACGATCTTCCACTCGCGTAGCACTCTCCATTTTGAGTTTCACAGTTCACATGCACAGACAATTCTAGAGAACTCAGTCGCATATTGTCAAAATATGCCCAGTGAACTGGCACTTTGTCACTTGTCACGTAACTACAGAGAAGTTCTTAAGTCTAAACTTACAATAATTACGAACTAACATTCTGTTTTACAGAGTATAAATAATTAATCTTAACATTTCTACTTTTTCAATTTAGCTCATTTAACAACCAGCAGGGTCTTAATAACCAATAACAGATTATATTTGGCGAAACCTCAAACTCCCTTCGAATTCGTCGTTAGGTTGAACAAGGCCGTTGGGAAGTTTGCATTATATTATTTCTTCCACTTGACATTTGAGTAGCCAGCAGCGGCACTTTTATGTACACATAACGAAATTAATAGAAATCTACTTAAAGTCTTGGATCTGGAACTTCTACGACAGCTAGCAACAGCTAATTGCTCTACAAAGTGTTGCAACTATTAGTATTTCTAACTAACATCTACAACGGATGATCTGCTCTCCAATGTCTACATGGGCGAAGGTAGGAATTTAAAGTAAACTTTATTATATTACCGTTAATTTGCATATTGATTTACAATTCGCCAGGAAGTTTGAATTGGGGGTAAGGTGTGTAACAAAAATGAGACAAGGCAAAATTGGAAGGCAAATTCTTTTCTTGTATTGATTTTGATGATCATTGTAAAAAAATCTATATTCAAATAGTATTACTATTCAGTCACAAAAGTCCGTTATAAGTTATAACAATTTAATACAAACACTCCGAGATACGATGACTGAAAAGGTTGTCCATAAAACGTTGCCTTTTGTGCCCATAAATAAATTATGGTTCCTACATTCCTACAGTAACTTAAGCCTGGAGGAGCCTCTACTTACTTTTTATGACCAGTGTGAGGTTTTCAAGCACAAAAAAATGAATGTTGATAATACGAAATTATAAAGAAAAAGAAATCACAACAAAATTGAAGAAGACTCAAGCTACAAAATGGCAAATTCTAAGATTCAAGATCAAATATTCGTCCTCTTTCTCAAATATTGACTAGAACGCGTACTGCATCAACTCTGCCTTTATGTTATGGAGCTGTGCCCTTACAGGTACAACGTATTCAGGCTTCAAACGTCGCCTTGTAGTTACGCAATGTCAACTTTGTCGCGAATCCTAGTTTTTTTTTTCTTTAAAACTGGCCTGAAGTAAGGTACTTGTTTTAGTTTTATTTAACTATATACATTGATGCGCTCTGTGCCGCACTTGCCTTCAAAACAAATCAACCAGATCAAAGAATTAGTCCGAGCATCAAAGCCAAAGCCCTTGCTTGACCTGACACACGGACGACACGTAGTAGGAAATGTAACGGGAGTTCTTCAAAACTACTAAAACAAATATAGGTAATAATAATACCAAAAACAGAGCAACTCTGTAAAACAGTAATATTATGCAGTTTGAGTTCATATAGAATTTTAATACTTATAACTTGTACAGAATTCTTATGACGATAAGTCGGGCACGTTGAACATAACTCTGATATTGTAGAATTAGTAAACAAAGAAGGATCAACAGTTGTCACGAATAGAACGAATTTGGGGAAGTTCGTTCTTTCCGCGTTCCGCTAATACTTTCTAGAATTTTGTCAAACTAAAAAGTTTTTTTTAAGGATCACGATAAACAACTGAAGAATCTTAAAGACGCAACACTGTGGCCCCACTTGCAATCTTGCTTTCAAGAACTTTTTCATCTGAAACAACAAATTAAACGAATTTTAGTTTACACAAATTATGCTATAGGCTTATATATGTAATATTTCAACACTCCTGGCGCATGATTCAAGTACTGCTTGGTTGTCGAAGTCGAAATCGGTTGGATTTCACTTCTGGAGCAAGAAATATAAACGTTTATATATCAGAAGTTGAACTTACATTTACGCATAAACTCGGAGGCTTTGTCAGCTTCGGAATCGTTTTGCTCGTTGGGAGAAGTAGGACGATAACGAAGTCCAAGCGGCTGCTGAACGGAAACCACATGATAGTTTCCAGCGTTAAACTCAGGACTGGAGGTTGAATGATGTGGACCTTGTTTGGCTTCAACACCAGTGCCAGCTTTGCCCGATTTTTCCGAAGCGTGAGTTGGAGAGGATACAGTCCCTTTGGCACCTCGTGCCTGTTCAGTTTCTTTGGACACGGTAAGCGGGCTTGGGGTGGTTCCCGAGACCTCTGAAGCGGAGTCACTGCTCTTCGGAGTCGCATTTCGGTCCCGATTGCCTCTCTGATTATACTGTTGTTGAGTCATGTCCAGACTTGGCAGGAAAGCTGGGGGTGGTCGATTCCGGTATTGTTCTTCATATACATTCATAGGAGGTGGGCCTTGATTTTGCATCATGATGTTGGAATAGTACTGATTATATTCCTCCACCGACAAAGGGTATCGTTGTCCACCACCACCTGGCATTGGTGGAGACGTCACAGGGCTGATGGATGGCTTAGAGTCACGTCGCTGGAACATCTCCGGGCGATGCTGTTGAAATGGTCCCGTATGACGGTGAACGCTACGCTCCATCAGAGCTGGCAAGGATCCAGGCTCTGTCCTTCGATAGTTAGTGTTTGACGGTCTTTGTCCACCCCGACCCTGCGTGTCCATATGGCCTGGCCCACCACGGCCACGTCGACCCCGACCTCCAACTCCACCTCTCGTGGAGTCTCGATCCGACATCAAAGAGTTGTTTCCGTTAACATCATTGGGAGACTCGGCCTGTTTGTAGATTACGGCTCCAGCCGGCACGATGAAATTCCCTGGATTTCCCATTTGAAGGCCTAGAGTGGGTTGCTGCACGCAGTGAACTTGAGGGTAGAAGTGTTGCGGCATCTGTTGCGGCGGGAGGGATGGGCTGGGAATCGTAACAGGACGACGCTGATTCTGTGGTGGTTGGGCCATGGATGTGAAAAGCTGAGCCTGTTGCTGCTGTGGTGGTGGAACAGAGAAGAGCTGGGACTGTGGATGTGTTTGAGGGATTGGGTTCGGATTGTTCTGAATTAAGGCCTGATTGGGGGATGTTAGAGTATTCGGATTTTGATGATACTGCATCTGTGGCAGAATCACAGTTCCACTGGAACTGAGAGCAGCCATGTACTGCTGTTGCTGTTGCTGGAAGACAGCGTTGAACTGCTGCCCCACTCCGGCCAGCTGGTATGGTTGCGGGAACATGTTGGGACTAGGCATAGCCTTGATGTAGCCGCCTTGCTGTGGTTGACTCGTTTGGACATACAGATGGGATTGTGATGGAATGTGGCCGTGTCCAGGCACTACACCAGAATTAAGCACAGCCGCAACTTGCTGGTAGTTGGGTGGTGGGAAGTTGTAACCATGTTGAGCCACCAGTTGTGGATTATGATTTTGCTGCATGTTCATCTGATGACCCTGGTTCTGCTGCGGGGGTGGTGTGTGATTCATTCCCATGTGGGCAGGTGGTGGTGGGGTGGGTTGTCCGTTGTTGGAGTAGTAGTGGAATCCCATCTGTTGGTAGTTTGGATAGTAGGTCGCAAATTGACTTGATGCCATTGGGTAAGCAGGGATGACTTGCTGAGCGTTTTGATGGGGATGCGTCAGTTGGTGGAGATGTGCCACAGGTTGCTGAGGGTGATTTGATTGGAGATGGTGTTGTTGTTGCTGCGGTTGAGATGGATTTGTCTAATAAAGGCAAATAATTTTTCATGTAGTCAGTCACATTGGTTCCTTCAATACCAAATCAGCCGTAAACTATCTGATCTAGAGCTCACGCTTCATGATTCGTATTTGCGTTCACGAGGAGCTACTGACTTACCTCGGAGTGTGGATGACGTCCTAAGAGACCGTCTCTCTCTCCATGTTCCTGTTTAGAACCTTGAAGCGGGGTTGATCCGGCTGTTTGACCGTGATAGCTAGCTGGGACTAGTAGGTCTGAAACTTGTTTAGAATCAGCAGACTGATCGGCTCCTGAATGTAGCGGGACTACCGGACCAAATACAGGGGTCACAGGATTCTAAAGGAGCAAAGGGGAAAATATATTTAATGACAAATCTGAACTTATTGAAATGAAGCATCAAACCTGAAAGCTGCCCCCCCCCCCAATTCCATAATATAAGTTCATCATAGAAATGCTAACTTACTGAAGCGACTTTGGTGGGAGGATTATCGTGCAAAACCTCATTTATTCCGAATCCGAATTCATAGTCGGCCTTTGGAAGTGGTTGACGATCAAAATTGACACCACAAAACTTGACAGCTTCGGACGCGTCTTCAGTTTCTACAGATACTTCTTCGTCCCCTTCACCGACATCTTCACTCGTAGCAGAAGAGATCTGAGGTTTGGGCTCAGCTGGAACTTCACTTTGCGGCTCAACAGGAACAGGTTCAGGTGGGCTTACAAGTGGAACGTGAGGGATGGGTGACTTGGACACAGACGAAGGCGTGGATGCAGAAGTGACAGTGGATACTTTCTGCTCTGCGGGCTTCACGTCAACAAGCACCCTCTCAGTCTTGTTAGCTGTAGGAATCGAAGTCGCTCCGTTCAGCTGGGCTTTTGCTGGAATTGGAAACGACAATTGCAGCTGAAGAGGTGGACGACTGGGACCAGGGAATGAACCTTGTCCAGGCTTCGATGGGCCCTTTGCAAACTGTTGAGAACCAGATGCGGAAGAAACAGACTTTTGAGGGATGATACTTTTGATCGGTGGCTTTCCAAGACTCTGTCCTTGACTACTGCTTCGTTGAGGAGGTGGCAATGGTTTCTGGACCTTCTTCTTCCGGTTGGTGACTGTAATGAAGTCCGCCGACGGAGTAGCACCAAGGGCCGGGACGGGTTCTATACGAACGGGCTTCGAGTTTGTTGTGATCTCAAGTCGATTCCGGTCTGGTTCAGGAATTGGTCGAATGGGCGGCTTAGATACTACAGCCTCAACTTTCTTCTCCACGGACGACTCTTCAGTCACGTGAGTATTGACGCTCACCTCCTGTTCTGACTCTTTGGTTTTTACCGGTTCGGTTCGGGTCTCCTTCGGCACAGGCTTGACCACTTCTGACTTGGACTCAGTAGACGGAGTGGAAAAAGATGTGCTACGGTCAGGAGTCTCAACAGGTTTCTGAACAGATTTACCAATTGACTTGAGATCAGCGGAAGTCTCTCCTTTATCGGGGTTCTTCGACTGACTCGGTCCTGCTTTCTCTGATGAGGAGGAAGCCTCTTCGAGGTCAGACTTCTTATCGACAAGTGTTGACGATACGGACCGGGTTTCGATTCCTGGGTTCAGTTCCAGACCAAGTGTGTTATCGTCCAGAGATTGAGACTTGGAGAGTGCCTCTCGTCGTCGAGCCTTCCTGCTCTTGCTGTTCTTCACCTTATTATGGGCCTGAAAGTTAACAAAATGAGGATTCATAAGTTAAATTACACCTTTAATCACGATTTCAGGTTGCAGGCGAAATAGTTTTGCAAAATTGTTTTAAAGCTCTGCATTAGGATAATTGTGACGAACTCGACGAAAGCCAATTATCACTTAAGCAACCCGTGATATGTACATATGACTTCTGATTCCTGCGACTTCCGGTTCCCCGTGAAACTTAGGATATAAATTATAACCCTTGAGTAAGCCTGATTGCATATCTCTATATACAAATGAAAGTGTGGTAAGTGTTTAACTGATTGAAATCCCTGGAGGAGCCTGAAGCCCGATTGCCATTTATGCTCTGCATTTAAGTACCTACTCGACAAATATTAATTTCATTCTAGTCAATGCAAAATTCCATTCTACCATGTTTAACAACCTTGAGTGAATTATGGTCTCGAATGAAAAGCAGAATTAACTCGTGAAAATATATTAGTTAAAATCTGAAGGGCAGGGCATAAGCTATAAACATAACTACTAAAATGCTGCAAGTATCCGTGAGTTATTGTTTATGTACTGTCAGTGTCACAGCATCATAATATGTGTCTGGATCCAATGCATCATAGCGGGATGGAGGTTGAGGTGTTGGTCGATGTCCAAACCCAATACACTGAGCAAATAAATATCCAATTGCACAGGTAATTAGGAGTAACACCCATGCAAGGATGAAATGGAGAGCTAGTTGGCCAGTTGACATATCCATACTTAGCTAGCACGACTACAACGGACAACAGTTTTAGCCAGGTTTTCGGCTGGTAGCTTAAGTTGTCGAAAGCGTTACTTACTTCATTTGTTTCATATTAGATTCGGATTTGGTTCAGGAAGAATATTGCACGATTTCGAAATTAGAAAAAAATGGATGAATCCAGTTATTCTTAATCGTAAATATTGGATTGGAATCATCGAAGATTGAACAATTGAAGAAAATTCTTCATCAACAACGAATAGAAAACCTTACAAATCTGGCCTCAAGGCTCGGCACTCGGAAGTGGCATGGAAATTCGGAATCAGTTCAAGGCCTCAGAGAAGCCCAGTAAATGTATGTAGCAACCACCAGCAACCACGGCAGCTACAATACAATCAGGTCTAGCGCAAAAAGTTTCGCCTTTGAGGCCAAAGGTCAAGGTCTTCGCCCAATTGTCCCATACTTCAAGGTCAAAAGTTAAAACCAATTAGGCTGTTTTTCATGATCAGCTCTGGATATCGTTAAGTAATGTAAATTCGCCTAAAGTTCAATAAAGTTCAATATTTTTAATTTCGTATTTGTGACATTCGAATTTCGAATCTTCTTAATATGCCTTTAGGCTAAAGAACTTGATTTTCAGAATATTTGGACCGAAAATCCTAGTGCTTACTGGCAAGTTTGAGTTTTTTTAAGTTTCCTATGTATTTTAAACTAAGTTCCAATGAGTTATCAAACTCGTCAAGATACTTCACATAAAATTCGTAAAGTCCTATTTCCGGAAACATTTTAAAACTATCAGAGCACAAAACAATGCTTTACTAATCCACGGTATAAATTCAGGCAGCCTGCTACTACTAAAAAAGTTGCGTATCATAACCAGTCATTTCACATTGACGGTTGACATAATAAAATCAGGCGCGTGCAATGCAAGGTCACTTGACTACTTTACAGTAGTATTCAGCTCAAATCCGAATCAAATACAATAAAAGTTCAAAGGTAATTCAGGTGATTTCGAAAAGTCAGGCCTGATCAGTGGAGACAGGAACAGGGACGTCGGAGCAGATTATTCCTAATTGAATAATTGCATTTTCCCAAGGCGGAAACGCCGAGTTCCCAATGTCCTCATTTTATCTCTCATTAAATGTACCAACAGAAAGGAGGCCATTAACTTTTGAGCAATCCCAATAAAAATCGGTAACTACACATTAAACTGCAAGTGCACAAGCACTCAATGGTTTGCGTCCAACAACCGTTAACGATATCACGTCCACAACACTAAAAACAGGTCCAATAAATGATTCTAATCCCGAATCACTCAGGCATGGGTTAATGAGAACTGGTTTATCCTGTCTGCACTTCTCGTGGAACCAAAGACTAAACTACTGTATCTATAACTGTCCTCAGTCCTTATCATTCACTGGAGGCGATGATCGGAAAGTAGAGGCTAAGTAGATGGGAGGTTGAATCTTAAATTACTATCTGGGATCTGGGATCCAGCAATAATCAATTCTCAATAGTCGGAGAATATTAAAACTTATTTTTCACGAGGCGTCGGTTAGCATTAACACTTCCTAACCATCAATTCAAGGAGCAAGGGTAGACTCTAAAGTAAAAGTTTTATTTAACGTCGCCCGCCCCTTTGAAAATTCTAATACATCGATATTAAAACAAGTGAATCTTAAAGTTCTGCATGGATTGGGTATTATCTTAATTCAGCTCTTACTAAATAAAACATATATGTACAATATACTTAATATACTTAATACTTAATACTTTTTTTTGGTATTATTTAAAACGAAATTCTATGTCAATTGAAGATACTTATTTTAAACAATTTCCAGAAGTGGTATATATCTACTTTGGGTGTAGTTTACGTTGGCGGATAAATTCAAGTAAAACAGAAGCAGAAAAAATTTAAAATTGGATTTCACAAACCTTCTTTAACACTATTTTTGAAACGTTTGTAGAAGATTGCTCAATATCCAAAATTAAAATTAAGCTAAAAAACTTCAAACCGAATTTTAATTAAAATTAAGCTAAGAACTTCAAACCGAATTTTGTAGGACTCTTTCTATCCAAAGCAACTTTATATACTTAACCTTTCACTATTTCTAATTTTATTCTCTAACCTTTCACAAATTCTAATCCTATTCTTGGTAACCCTTCACAAATTTTAATTCTATAGTTTTTAACTACTAACCCTTTATAAATTCCAATTCAATACTTTCTAACTACTGACCCTTCACAAATTCCAATTCTATAGTTTTTAACTACTAACCCTTTACAAATTCCAATTCAATACTTTCTAACTACTAACCCTTCACAAATTCTAATTCTTTCACTGAAAAATCAAAAATCGAAAATTAAATCAAAACTTTCGTATTGATAAAATACTAAACAGAATGTACAAATATGTAGAACCAGCAAAAGGGAATTTTTCAAACCTAATTTTTTTTGCAATTTTCATTCAGGAGCTGAAATAATCCGGTAGTAGCTTCTTCGGCCAACAGAGTCAAGTCAAATTATGTTCAAGATAACCTGACACAGGATTTCCTTTGTACTTCGTAAACCGCTCAGAGAATCCTAATGCATTCTTATATGTAGAGGTCAAATATCATATTTTGTGACATTAACCCGAATGTAGTTGACTCAAAACGTATGTGACAAGTTGACTCAATCGTGGCAAGCAGAAGGCTCTCAAACTATGGGTCACTCAAAAAAAAAAACGAGTGTATGTATGAAAATATTGACCAGTCCATTCCAGTGAGGTTAGGTTAGGCATAGGCTTGATCGTGTACCAGATTATGCAATTACATGATTTAGCGCGGATAAGCTACATACCAGTGTCGCGCTCTTTGGCATCTGTCGCGCAATTGTGAGTCATTTGCGTCGCATTCTTTGGCTGAAAGAAAGCATTGACTGGGATTCCAACCTGAAACCACGCTGTTGTTGATGCCTAACCCTGACCAATCTAAAGTTCAGAGAAACACCGAACCGAAGTCAAAAGCCTAACCTTGCCAACTGCTGTCAGGTCGTCAAAATCACGGGGAATATCAGTGGACACACTGTAACCACACGTACTTAGTACTTACGAAGAATTCAAATTACACTTGTTGCTGGAATTAGACAGAAGTACCTTCAACCGCTACTGTTTCTGAGAGTATTTCATTCAGTCGACTATAAAAAAAAGTAATTACAATTTAGAAAGACAAACAAAATTGACGAGCAATCGGAAAATGTGTATCGAGTTACTGAATTGAATGGGCTATTGTGCGAACCCAAGCCATTTTCTCCTTCTCTTTTCTCAACTTTTCCTTCACGGATTATTATGAGACAGTCGTCAAGAGTCCGGAAATGAATTGAAAAATTAGTCACCAATATAATTACCAATCACTTATCTGACGCTATGGAAGTCGTAAAAAAAAAAAAAAATGCAGATGAAAGGGCTGCTGGTCTAATTTATGGCCAATTTAATTACCTTCCTTCAGCTGAATTCATAGAAATATGATGCCTCGACTGTCTTCTGTCACCATCACCTCACCACTAACCACTACTGCTTCTGCTAGATTATTTGAGATTGAGAATGACTGGAGAGTGAAGAAAGGGATGGCATGGACAGAAATACTCGTTTTACAAGGTCTCAGGAATATGAAGCTATAACTGTTGTAGCTACTGCTTGCTTTGTGATGTGACAAGCACCGAAAAGCGAAGACCGACCGAGAAGCGGAGGAGGATATGAAGAAATCAGTTCACTCAAACTAGGCTTCTAGTTGAATTTTGAACATGATTTGTAATGAATTTCTCAACAATGCAAATAGGCACGAGGACAAACTTGGATTGTGTCGTAGAGCAAAGGTATGTTTATAGAATGCGCATGGCTTGCCGTCCGTCGTCGGCTTAAATCAAACGTATACCAACAATTAAGCGACAGAGAATAAACTTCGTGTGTCATTTTCACTAGCATCAGCATCAGCTCTCCGCGCCATTTAAAATTTTTATGTTAACTCAGTTGACCGTAAAATAGCCTAGTTCATGCATCTCCGCATTCTCATAGTCCATGCCTGCTTATTCCTTTGTTTAAGCGTTCACATTTTGTATTTTTTGTAGGCATGTTTATGTCAAAACTTAACCTAATCTAACTTCACCTGACAATTTACGAAAGTTACCCGCAAGTTTTTTACTTTAAGCTAACTTAACAAACTCGTATTTCTCTACGACATTCGTGCCTTCGTATTCTCAAATAAAAACAATGTACTGATCAAGCTAAATGCTAAGTTTAACTCATGAACCCTACATTCTCTTTTAGTTACATTCACATTCCCTTCCTTTATCGTCCAGCATGCAAATTATTCCAATTACATTCGAATTTCTAAATATTTACATATTCCTTTTCCTCACTTTCCACCCGAACATTTTGTAATTTGAAATCCTGAGCTTACCTTTACACTAGTAGACCATAAACTTAAACCAACAAGGTCAGAGATGTAAATGGTGAGAATGAATGAGTACAGAGTACAGTGACACTAAAGAATGCAGATGCATCAATTTGTGCATGGAAAAGTCAAATGTCAAATGATAAGTGACACTGAAAAATGTGAGACTTTTAGTACGTCATTGAAGAGGATTGACCTGTTATGGAATGTCATCAAAGCAGAAGCAAAACAAGCCGAGTGGCAGGATCGGGTTCGGTCTCTGTTGTTGGTACGTGTATGTCTGCAAATATGCAAGCGTTAACGGAAGTCCTTGGAATACTCGTAGACAGTAATTTTATTTCGCTGCATATTTTTGTTTACATCTTTCTCAACTACTCCAGTCTCAATTTACAATTCAAAGTGTGACTAAGCAGTAATGTATGGATCAAAGTCAAGACAAGGCCTTGTTTATGTCAATTGAAAACTTGGTGGTTGAGATTGCGAGTAGTAGCGGCGTTGGCGCTCCGTGCTACAATGTGCTTCTACAATTGCAAGCTAAGCTCTGTTTACAAATAGTCTCGAGTCTTGTGACATTATTCTTATTTTATGACTTCCATTCCAAAGGCTATATTTTTGACAATCCTTAACGTTAACTTTTTATCAAATGTCGATGTCGAGGTCGAGGTAGTTATGGAATAAGACCGCCAAAATACGAATTTACGAGCCGGACTTTAATATGGAAATGCCAAATGCCGTAGTCCTCAACGTGTTCATGATTTACCACAGTTCAAAAAGCAGCTTTCCAAAAACTACATGAGAGCAGAATATATGAAAATTCAACTTACATTAGATGATGTGCCAGCAGCTTCACCAGAGTCATCTACGAACGAGACGAGCTGGTCAATGTCTTTAAACTTGTCCCCAACGTAGTTGGGGTTGTCCTCAGGCTTTATAATCGTTTCCTTCTTCTAATATAAACATAAATGACAGAGACACTTGTAAGTAACACAATTAATTAGAGCTTTAATAGGTTGAGAAGAATGCTGCTGAAAAAGCCACTCACTTTGTTCTTATTATTACGAGCAGCTTTCTTCCTTTCAAATCTATCGTCCAGTCCTGATCTTGGAGGCGCAGTGCGAGTAATATTCAGTGTGGCTGTAGCTGGCTCACTAATACCAGGAGGAGTTGTCGGACGATTCTAGGGATTAATTACAAATTAGAAATGAATGAGATAGTTCTTGAGGTCATTGGTCATCATATGGGATTGAGATATATGCCCATTGTATAAATGTATGTGAGTGCATGAATGATATATATTTGACCCGTGAGCCAAGGTTAACCACTTGACCTAGAGCTACACGCTGGATGTCAAGTAAGTACAAAGATTGCATTCTGCAGAATACATGTTCTAATTTTCAGAGCAGTGAAGTGAAGTTCATTTGTGGTTGTATTGAATTAATTATGCCTTTAGGTTTCTGCATCAGCTTTTGTGGAGAATACCAAAGGCCCTCATGTATATGAAGTATTTACTGAAAATGAAAATACTCTGCAGAATCACCAATTTTCAACATATATGATGGTACCATGCGTTTCGCTGGCCTAAGTTTCCTGACCCCTGGGTCAAACATCTTTCATGCCCATGAAGTTAGCGCGCAATATTTCAAAAAACATTACAAAAATGTCTTATAGTCGAAATTGTAAATTGTAGTACTTACTTAATTATTTATGATATTGCTGCCGACCATTTTCAAATAAGTTAGAATGTTTTCCTAAACTACTTTTAAAATAAATGACTTACATCCTTGTAGCGAGACAATCCATAAGAGGAGCTAAACTCCGAGTGTGTTAAACTATTCACCGCCGGATACTCGTTACGGAGTTGCAAGTTCCTGTAAATTACAAACACCATTTGATTAACTTAATCATACAAGCAAACCATAAGTAACATACAAATCTAAATATTGCGCTGTGACCAATAGTTCCTATTCGTTCAGTAAATCAGACGCTAAACGCAGAAAAGGGACAACTTCCTTTCATCTTGACCTGGAGAGAACCGGAAACCGGAACTTGAATTCAGTTGTCCCAAAACCCAATTGAAAAATTAAGAGTGAAAGGGGACCGTCGCCTGCACTAGTGCTACAACTCCTTCCTTAGAACAATAATTTTATGTGTTTATCTTTGCGAGTTAAATCAAAAATTGGGATATTTACGAAATGAGAAAGGTAATCATCTCGTCAAAATCGGATGTTCTCAACGTAGAAGATATGAGGTGTCAGGTTTCACTTCACTGATTCATTGAACTTTGGAGGCTTCTAGTCAAATCACACCTAAATCTACTCTCGGACTAAAGACTTATGTGACCTATCTAAGACCTACCACATGACTCAATTACATTAATTGTTGTTGAAAAGCTATTTCTGAATGAAACACTTAAAGCTAACACACTTCAAACTAAAAAACAACAGTTATTGTTGTGAATAAATTCACTGTTCACGGGAAGGAATTTCGAGGATTAGATTAGAATGATGGTAGTTGACAATTGTCTAAGCTAATTTAGTACTGTTCTAATTTATGAAAATCTTTTGTCTTCACATTATAACTTTCCAGATCCACTTCCTCACACTAGTAGTAGTCCACTAATGACTGGACGGAAACTTGGAACTGGACACAAAGCTAAGAATCAAACCTACTTGAAGCCTCAGAGCTGAGGCGTTACTTACTCAAGTTTCCATAAATTATTACTAACAGCCCAGGAAGGCCATTGTATTGGTAGCCTTGGATAATCCCTTTCACGAAGGAAGCCTAGCCAATGGAACAGATGCGACCCTTCAATCAACACGCCTTCACCTAGTGTCTCAGCATAATCGGTGGACTACTTCTAGCGTTAAGAGCAGGAAAGCAACTATTTGACCTTCGTAGGGTTCATGGTTCTTTGTCACAGGCCCTCCTCTCTCAATTGTCTGTTTGAGCTTTTATTTTTAGTGTTTTTAGTGGTGGAGGAGTACATTAAAACATTTCATATTTTGAACTTAAGTCAAAAAGGTTCTCAATACATTATCCAAAATAGACTTTTGAAAGTTCAATGTTTAGTTAACCGATGAAACCATTACCATTTGTATTTCTGAAAATTTAACCAAATAGTGCCTCTTTCGTTCAAAGTTTGCCTAAATATGACGTGGCGCAGCAAAGTTCAAAATAGCTACAAATTATGCATATCAAGTGTCAAATATGGATATTCAATTTCAAACAGTATTTTAGAACTTACGATGCATCCTCTCCGAAGGATTGTGAAGAAGAACCCCCTTGATCATAAAGTTCATGCTCCGTTCTGGCCACTCTGTTCCTAATTAGAACTCGTCCATCTGAAAAATCATTAAGATCAAAAGAACACATTACTTAACAATAATTTCATACATGTAGAGTTACTTGACAAATATTTATTGTTCTTCTAGACAAATATGTATTGTTCTTTCTAAGTACTCCTGCTCCTGCTCTGAATTTACTCAATCCGAAATGCACTCAGCTTTATGCTTTGACCCTTGACCCATATTCATGTCAAGTATTCCATATGATGATATGATATGATATGACACCTGACAGAAGGCGATCATACCGATTTCTAATTAACTACAATTGCCATTGCCATTGGCGGATGAGAGGTACGTATAGTCAATGGGTAGCTCGATATTCGTACCGCGGACTCCGATGATTTGTCCCGTTTCGATGGCAGCTTTCCTCCCGATGAGGGCTGTATCGTCTGGCTCATCTTCCCCGAAAGAGGAAAACCTGTACCACTTTAATTGAGTAGTGTTAAGATTCTCAACCTCCACATTTTGTACTTGGTCCTCTCTGTCTGGTGGAAGTTCTTCAACGTTAAAAACTTCAAGAAATGACTCCTTTTCAGCAGAAGATGATGGTCTCTGCTGACTCTTCAGAACTCTCTTCTTAGATTTTCCCATCGCTGATCGTCAATTGTGCCAAAATACACAGTAGAGGATTTAATAAATAATAACAGTACTTGTGACTTGAAGGCCGGACCAAGAATAGGAACACGAACGAATAGACGACTGTGCAATACTGGCTGGTCACTGGTGATGACTGGCGACGGGTGGGTGAACTTTGGCGAATATGTATTACCAGATTAGAATCTGGACCTGTTGCTGAGTCTCGGGCTTGGGTTGGACGGGGGAGTGGAATAGGTGACGTTCCTGTTGCTGGGGACTCGTTACTTAGAACACGACGTGTAGCAGGAGACAGACGGGCGGGTAACAACGGGAGAAGTGTGTGCAGAGTCACAGCAATGTGTAAGGTATGGATGATTATGTGAATTGGTGACTGGGTTGGGCGGTCACGAACTGACGATGTTTCGACGGGTGCTGGCTGGGGTAGCTCAACCTCTATCTCGAGCACAAGAATTAGCAGAAGCCGTGTGCGGGGTGCGGGTTGAAAGTTCCAAGAGTTAAATGTATAATAATGTAGCCACGCCGCCACGCACGCGGTGAAGCAGCAGCAGCAGCGATGAGAGCAGAAACGAGACAAGACACACAAACACGACGACGATGATAATGATGGTGAGACTATGGTTATGCCACCTTTCGTCAAAACAGATGATGAATATCCTGTCAAATCTATAACGATGAAATTGAACGTCATCTGCTCACGTCAAATGTTTATTAGAATTCGAGTGATTCGAATCAAATAATATTGTTCTGATACAAACAAAATATAAAATACATACAAAAGTGCAGATCCGTTTTTTCTACGAGGTTATTATGAATTATGAAATAATGAAAGACTTATTGCAAACTCTGAAAGCGGCTAAATTATTTGAAAAGGCCTAATTCTATATGCATGTACGAAAATTGACTAGGCATGCAAGTTCGGATCTGACGCTCTTTCATCTTTGTGCAATTGAATGCAAAATACGATTTTTGAGATTAGGTACTACTTATTTACTGTCACTTGGAGGCTGCTGATGAGACTGGATCTTCGTTCCCAGTTCTTGGGATTATTTCATGTGAGGTAAGAGGAGCATGCATATGGTTTATCATTAGGGATATTATGGTAATCACTCTGAGGCCTAGTGGTTTCTCATTTTATCACAAATTCTTGCAATTGATCAATTCCCTTCGCAACTGATTACGAACTTCGGAACAGAAGGAATAAATGACATTTGATATAAGTACTTAGTTATTCTGTTATTATTGTATTGTTATACTTACTCAAAAATGGCGATTAACTCGTAAATTGCTTGACATTCGTTTAGAATTTTGTAAATATTCAAAAATTCATATAAAATTTTAGTATTTTCCTAAAAAAGTCTATTATAAATTACTTACAGCACTATCAAAATTACTAGCCAGATAAGCTGTCAGTGAATGGCGCGTCCCGAGCGTTTTCAAGCGCTTACTTTAATTTACACAAGTATTTCATAATCATGCGCTGTACCTGTGCGAATTATATGTATGACGGACAACATGCTTCTATGTAGTATATCCATTGCAGGCAACTACAACAATGGCCAATGTATAATGTAGATACGAGAGAAGGGGAGAAAAGCCAGGGAGCCTCTGTGCGAATTATGGGAGGGTCAACATGCTAGTTTAGGTTCGTTGTAGACAACTACATACAACAATGGCCAATTCGAATACGAGGGACGGGGGAAGCCAGGGACAGCCTCTTGGCTGGGTGGTACGGAAAAGTGTTATACACATAGCAAAGCTAAGTCAAGCCACGTGACGTGGGGTACACACCAAGTATATGGAAGATATATCTAATATCTATTTTGTGTTATGTGTTATGGGTCCAACTTTCAATATTCCAACACTGCAGCATTATTAGCTAATGTACGTTTGACTTTCGAGGGCATGTGGCATGTTTTTGATTGATAATGACAACTGACACACAGAAGAAGAGATACCTCCGTCATCAGCCGGCAACTGGTGACTGGTGATTTGGTAAGTGGTAAGTTCTTTCATTCGTCAACAAGCTGTATTCTTAAATCGACACGGATTGACTAGAGGCTCAGTGTCATTTTTGGTCCTCGTCTGTTGTCTGTGGTCATGTCATTCTTACTAGAAAACTTGAGATTGAATCGAGGTCAACGGTTGTTAGATTTGCAGATTGCAGATCCTCAGCCGTTGGTTGTTTTAGGTCAGAGTTGTATTTTGTACATATATAACTCCTGAAGCTGACCCTATGCCCGTCACGTAACGCATTATCTAATAACTTGCGAATGGGACAAGACGTGAAGACACAACATAGCCTTACAGCTTTGGCGAGCGACGAAATATTGAAAATATTGGTTGTTGGTAATGCGTTGGTAAAACATATAATAATTTTTCTTAAAATAATACGACGAGCAGGTTTCCCAATTCCTGCTTCAAACATCGTACGTGACAATTGACAATTACATAGATGATAAATAGAGACTACAGAATAAAGGAAGAACTTACCCGCATCATTGTCTTCGTTTCGTATATTGAAGAAGTACGGAGAGGGGAGCGTGGCGGTCGCCGTGATTTCGGTATGATTCTCAATTTGGGGCTTCGGAGTAGGCCTCTTGAGGTTAAAGTTGTAGTTGACGTTGACAGAGGAGACGGAGGACATTGAGGAGATGGATGAAGAAGTGGATGATGGCGACGTGTTATGATTATGGAAACTTGAAGGGACCTGAGCCGTGAACGTTGTGGAACAGGGACTCTCTGCTGAGCTGCTGCTACTCCCGCTGCAGCGGGAATCATCAGCTTGACTGGATGAGGCGGACTGTGGGTCTCGACGCGGATGACAATTGTGAAGACTCAGGGTGACACTGTTACTTGACAAGTGGAGTGATTGACTATTTGCCGTCGACTGGGCTTGTTGGTCCCCTGTAGAGCAGGACTGAGAGGTACTTGTAAAATTACTAACACTAGTATTACTACTGCTATTCTTGCTACTGAGATGCGGTGAGTGGGTGTTATGGTAGTTGCTGTTGTGAGTGGCATGGGGTCCACCACTACTGGACCAACTTCCCGAGGATCCACCGGCTTTCGACGTACTATTCTGACTACTGTACGAGGTTGAACCTTGTCCTTTGTTCCCTCTACTGCTACAGCTGGACGAGGGAGGGTGTTGGGCCTGGTTGAGTGACTGAAGGGATGAGCTGTACTTGGCATTCGTAAGGGATGGAATCTGCTCTTCAGGTGAGACCTTCGTGGGGTGTTCTAATTGCTGTACAAGGAAATACAAAACATATTATTTATTGAGATATTAGTACAAACAAAAACTGTCAAATTACCGATGTGGCGAACGAGCGGCGATATAAGTACTTATGTCGAAAAGTAAGAATGCCGTTTTGCTTAATAATTTACAGGATATGTCATTATCAAGTCAGTGAAGCTACTCTACAACCTATGCAAGTCTTCAACCTACGAGCGCTTTGCTGCTGTTCGTAATTTAAAACGTCTTTGGGGTAATTATAGGCGTATCTGGTGAAAATCAAGAAGTCCCAAACACCACATAACTTCTTAAACCAGTAAGTCACTTGCTACTATAACCAGACAGACCTTGTACCTAAATCATCTTTCAGTCAAGGATTAGCGCGCAAAAACCACTGGTTAAACGAAAGTAGTGTTCTTATTTTTTACAGCGTATAACTGTCATGCTGTCAAATTAATATAATACCCCGTTCAGGATTTCAGTTTCAATATCTAATTGGTATTCTATCCCCTATTGTTACCTTGCATTCCGGTGGTAAATAACTTCTGTCCAATCTAAATACGTTTGGTACACAGGAGAGGAGGGAGCGAAGTCAAACTTCGAGCCTATACAACTGACAGGTGAAGGTGAAACCGAGGCTCGAAGTTTGAATCTGTTCCTCCCGTGCACCAGGGTTTTTAGATATGGCTTTTATATGGCTTAGATATGGTTTTTAGATATGGTATTTAGTAAATTGCTTATGGCACCATGTAAATGTAAATTGAGTTTGAGTTCAACTACTACTACCCGTCCGTCCGTTACGACGAGATTTACATTTGTAAATCTCCATCTGCACCTTTGAAGTGCTCTCTTAGTCACATGTCACACTTGTCAAGCAATGTATGTGGGTTTTTTGTAAAACCTCCACCAAATCGAAGGGTTCTGTACTTTGATTGTGGACCAAAACTATGGTACTAATCGTATGCAGTTTAAAAACTTTGGCACAAGAACTTGGAAAAAATTCCATATACGCCGGTGATTTTACAAAGGGAAGGGGAAGGGAGACTTCGGATCATCTGTCTTGAGTCTTGATAGGGCTCGCTCTTCAGTTGTATATGTAGCGTATAGCGTATGCTTAGACGTAATATTCTCTGTGCCCGTGCCGAAACTAGTTTTGGAACGGACTGTAGTTTCAATTTTCAATAGTTCAACTTACACTAAACATTGCAGCGTGTTCCTGTGTTTTGATTTTGGATTTGTTAGAACAAGCTTCGAGAAGAGCTTGAAATTCAGCAACATTCATTCGCTGCAGCTTTTCTTCTAAAGTCTGAAATACAAGAGAAAATTGGATTAGCCAAATACGCATAGGATAATCACCAGTGTGTTGGGATTACACTGTGGGCAATAACTCCCTGAAGAACGAGGAAGTTCGAAACACCTGGCACTGGCACCGCTCGCTCAAGTTATCCGTTATCCAAGCCTAGTTAGTCGAAGTTTCATTTGAATTTAGGGAGTTCTTGGAAAAAGTTTGTCGCGATTAACCGCATATGTGCTGCAAATGGAAAGTCAGCTCTTCTCATGTGCTACAACTTTATTCTGACCTTATTTTAAAACTCATTAGCAAATCCCACGGGAGACTGAGATTTAATCTTAACCAGCTGGAGCTGGGCTCGAGATGAGGCGGAAACAATAGCAAATTTAAGCAGTTCTGCTGTCTACTGATACAGCATAGCATAGCAGGGTTGTATTGGTATATTATCATGATTCAATCTTACATCATCTTATATTGTAAAAAGATTTAAAACGTCACTATATCGTACTCTTGTACAGGTGGTATAATGGGAATGGGGAAGTTTTCTGACAACCGTTGCAATATATTGACCAGTATTTTCTGTATTTGATTCACTTCTTCAAATTCAAGTAGATTTCAAGAACTTTCTATAACTAAACCACAGCGCGTGTGTTTAGTGTTCACACGAACGCAGGGAAGACACGTGTCCTAGCTCCTTCCTCGTATTCGTTAAACTAATCGTAGAATTTTCGCTGAACTTGTTCAGTCCACCGTGAATGATTTCGATTTGTCACTAGTTTTAATGCAAAAATCAAACTAACCTTTGCGGATTTCAAGTGTTCATTTGTTTTGTACATTGAAGCCTTTCTGTATGTTATACAATTACTGTCAGTTGGCTTGGCTAGGCCCCTGTTCGTACAACCTGTATGTCTGTGTTGTGTTTATTCGAACGAATATGACCGAGAATTAAGTGAAAGGGCTCGTTCCGTTGATATTGGCGACCTTTTGCCAGTTTCAGGAAACTTAATTGATTAAGTATATGTATGTGAAGGACACAGTCACGGAAGTAGAATCCAATTACATTTTATTGCATAAAGAAAAACTATTTATTCAAATGTCTCGGTTTCTGGAATACTGGTTCTCTTGCTCTGTTGTTGGTACTTGCTCAACACACGTACTACAACTACACTGCATGGAAATGAAGGGGAAAAAATCTTACTCGGAATAGGAATGCCTTTCACAGCTCAGCATTCTAAATACATACATTTTCTGTGTAAGTAGCCTTTCCAATTCCAAGTCAACTTGGATTGTACCGGTAATGGATCAAATTCTGGCCCTGTCCCGAAGACACAGTCCAGTACCTGTCTTCTTATTTTTAGTCGAGTAGATTTGGAACTTGGAACACGAAATATAGGCTTCAGCCTTCAGCTCTCAGTTGATAGGCTTTAGGCTTTTGTATTGTGGGAAATGGCATGACATACTTCTCGACAATGTTGTTGAAGTCGTTTTTCGTGGCGTGGGCTAAATCGGAGGAGAGTTTTCTTACTTATTCTTTTCGAAGCCCTGTGTCGAAAAAGATTTCTATTTTGCTGACCTTCAGGCCTCCTATTTGTTGGACAGATCAAACTCAACCTCTTCCAATGATGAAGAATGTAGGCGGAATACATAGGGTTTCTATGTATCAAAATTGGCTACCAGCTACCATATAACTGTCATCTGTCATATTGTATATGCCTTCTATACCAAAATCAAACAATACATACAATTTGATACTTTTGATTTTGAGGTAGAGTATTCGGTTCTTCGAGGTCAGAGCAATAAGCAATTCCTGCGATTCGCTCAAAAACTTTCCCCCTTTAACTATCTGTATTTCTTGCTTGATACTATGCGATATCGACTCATTTCGGAATTAATACATAACTGCAGTTAACTTAAATACAGAGGTTTCCCGTATTCAGTATTTTTGGTCTTTCTGCTTCAGCACTACAACATCATACACAAACGTACGATGATAGCATCAATAGTGTGCCTTGACAACCATTTGTAGCTAACTAACATTGAATAGCACCATAGCTGATAGTACTTTGAATTTAGCGCTAATAAAGTGCCACCTAGCAAGTAGCAAGTGTTCCTCATGGATCCGACTTTGTTGCCAGATCCGAGATCCGTGGATTCGGGATACATGGGATACTTAATCCTTCTTGGTCTGACCAAAATACAATAAAACGTATTTCTACATGATATTTTTCCGTTTTGAGTCGGATTCGGATTCGAAATCGGATCCCAGTCGGCTCCGGATCCTCAATTTCGCTGGATCCGGATCCGCGGATCCGGCTACGAATCTTTATTTATTAGGGATTCGACTTTCGAATCCGGTCGGGAATTGTATTCGGATCCGGCTAAAATGGGAACCATGCAGTCCGGAGCACTAATCCTGGGCTAGAGTTTCGGAACTTTTGACCCACTCCATGAGGTCAATCATTTGTCCTTGTACGAACAATGATAGATGATGATGATCTCAAATCATATAAATTCTAAATACGGACTACTTTGAGTAATGTCTAAACGCATGCATAGAGTGATCTGATATGATTGAAAATCGTAGACAGTCTAATACATATCTCATGTCTCATATCATTTGACAGAATAGTAGTTTTTAAAATATTCCATGTTCAAGTTGATGTTTTGATTCTCCTTGCTAAGAAGAACGGCCGCGTCAAACGTCAAATCGTATCTAGTACTTGGTCAAACATTGCACGAACACGAACTCTAAAGTTTTTAATTCACTGCTGTGCCAAATTCAAAATATCCTATAGAGTGACAATTTGTCTTGTACATGCTGAATCATACAATCCGGAAATGAAGCTAATTCTTCCTATAAATTCTATCGTAACTGAAATTAGAACGTTTGAATGGGGATTAGTGAAGATAGACAACAGACATACCTAAATTACCTACATTCCTGTAAACTTGACATGACAGTCAGATGTGTAGTGAAGGCCGTTATGTTTCTTGTCTCATGTGTTTTACCACTAATTTTATGTACATAACAATTAACAATGTGGAACTGGCTTTCCAGTCATGGTCACTACCATTGGTTAAAGTGAAAGGCTTTTGACTTAATGTGCAGGTGTTGCGTGTAGCATGCACTGTTACTGTTCAATCTAGAAACAGAGCATATACCTATCACCTATGTTGGACCGGATCAAAATTCAAAATTCAAATGACATTCGAATTCGCAGTAAGCTGATTTGATTTGATCGGACACGAATTGTAATGTGCGGAGAACCACCGGAAATCACGCGGCCAATGCATGATATGTTTACGACTAGTCAGATTCGCTACAGCTTGTGTCCCACTCAAACTTGAACAGACATATCAAATTCAGTGCCGCCCACAACGGAATGACGTGTATTATCTAGGTACTATCTCATTCTGATGAGACTTTCTTCATTATGCAGTTAGAGATGAGCACTAACGAAGTAGCGTGGCAAGTGCAATTGTTAGACTAAAGTCGTTGTTATACGTAGTATGGTCTGATATAGCAGTTGGTCGAGTCGAGATTAAGCTATTCGCGGTGAAATTCTGTGTAAATGCAGTTATGTCATAGGATAAGCTATGTATTTAATTCGTTATTCAATAATGAAAACCACTAAACTACAATATCTGCTTATTTCAAATGAAACAAAGCAGATAATCCTTTACACACACATTTCTCCTATGGAATTAAATAACCTAAATTAGGCTTCTCCTATCACAATGTATTTATAAATCTTCGAGAACTAGCACGTTCAGCATATTCATGTGCGGAGATCACTGCGCTAAATTATCTATTCTGACCAGATTGAACTGAAATTAGCAGCCTAAGCCTCCCAGATAATGTATTAAGTAGACGACTATATTTTGAGCATGAAGGTCACGATCCTTTCGTCATAAAAACAGCATCTTTGAAACGGATTGATATGATTTATCTTATGCCCTGCCCACCCATACTTTACTAAACAAGCTTGACATACATAATACATAATTGCAGAATATATGTACGATGATGATGTAAATGTAAAGGTTACTGAATATGAATACCCTATTTCTTCCTATTTTCAGCTGTTCTTGGGGATTCGGAACCCTTCAACTTCAGACTGAATCTGCCGGCTCGATCGAAATTTGGAAATATATAACTATGGAACTGCATTATGTACAGTACAACTTACAACGTTCGATGTAGTAGACAACACATTAGAAATTGGAATCATCCCTGCGAATGAATGTAGTAAAATTGAAGACTTACATGACTACAAAATCCCAGGTACTGGCTTGATAGAAAGCGTACACTATACCTGTGTACTGATCTTTTGAGTGAATTTAGTGTTTCTAATGACATGCCAAACAATTGCACTTCAATTGCACCAGGAGAAACCCGATATGCCCTGCTTTTCAAAGAACCGTAATTGTATTAACATTAACGCTAACGTTTTCCGGTATATGCAATGTACATGAAATACTGTGTAATACGTCATACTACTAAGTATAGTATAGTATGTCGAAGACAAGGCTTTAGCGTTGGTTCTGGATTCTGGATCCAAGACCTAAGATTTTATAACCTTGAGCCTTTAAGAACAGTCCGGACTGTCTATGATTTCAAAATAGCTTAAGATTGCTTGTTTGTATTTTCGATTTTGAAACCCCTCGAAGAGCACCGCACCCTTTGAGGTCACAAATTCGATGTGATTCTTTAGAATCGTGCTATTCGTTTCGTACTGATTTACAATTTGTATCACATGCATGCGACATGTGACATGTTCTACGTGAATCACTGCTCAGCTACCGGAAGTTTAACAGTGACTCAGTAGAACAATCGTAGGCGTACCTTATGGCACATCAAATTTTGGGGAACACTATATCGCTTTGTATTAATTGTAATAATTATTAATAGTATTTCTTATTGTATTAATTTTAGGTTCCTGGAACCCGGTTGAAACCAATTGCATAAATGATGTCCAGACTCTCACCTGCTGATTGGAGGAGGCCGAGTCTTGGGAAGAAGCGGGATGAGCCTGATGATGATCTGAGGTCGGGTTCGAGAAAGGGCTGGTAGCGATGGGGTCCGTCCCCGAACCACTCACCGTACTAGGACTGTTATTATGAGCAAACTTGGGGTCACGTCGCTCGGACGGACTGGAAGTGGGACTGACGACGGAAGGACCGAGAACCGAAGAAGGCCTGTCTGTACTTCGTGGAACCTCACACCCACTCCCAATCACACCGCCACCACCGCTACTACTACTATTCACCGTCGCCATTAAGTAACCAAAGAAAAGAAACAAAATAATAAAGACAATGAAGAGTAACAACAACAGCACTACAACTGGGTACAGGGCCTGTCGGGACTTGGACTGATCTTCACCTAGAACCTACTTTCCTGTCAATACTGACGAACCTACCTTCCACGCCTTACTACGGCCACCTACCATGAAGTTCTGATCCTGACCAGCCTTCTTCTGTACGTACGTACTCGGGATTCAGGTCGTACTCCAGCAAACAAAACGCCTCAAGGTTCCAATTCAACACCTCTGTCCAAAAAAAAAACTAACCACTCACATTCTCCGTGTCAGGAAACTGAGTGAGTGTTCTTCTAATCTGAAATCACTTTCTCTTTCTTCTAGATTCGGAAACACCTGCTGCCCTTCCTGTCCTATCTGTTCGAGTACTTTAAAAGAGGAACACCTAGAGTTGGGCTGGAACGAAGCTAGGGCTACGAGTGCTCAATTAGTCCATGAATGGTTTCTGAATCTAGGATATCCTCAACGAATCTCTGTTTCTCACATCATGATTCTCCTATCTAGTCTGTCTGGGAATAGGAGAGAGTGAACGAGATGTGGATGGAGAGACAAAAATGGTACTATTGGACAATATATCTTCTACTACATAGACGAGTGTGGTAGTAGTCGTCGTAGTCTCGGAGTGAGTACATTAGCTCAGTTCTTCTGCTCTGGGTTCCACTTTGGTTCGTGCCTTTTTGGATTTGGAGAAGAGAGGGGAAGAAATTAAATGGACATGGGATCTGTTCTTTCTGGTCGGAGTGGGCTCGTCTCGATCAACCACTTCGTCCCAGACACACTCAACTCTCAGGAGTTCCGAGCCCAACTTTTCACCTCGCCTAGTCTTCCTCTTCCTACTCAACAGCAGCAGAAAGAACAGAGAACGAGTCAAAGACCTGACGTGGCCATCTACCGGAAATACGGAGTTGCGGGTTTTCTGAAGGATTTTAGGGCTTATGGCTTAGGGCTAGGCTCCGCTCCCACCAGGGTATTACGACTTGCCTTTCATATTTCGACAACTAGGCACCCATGAATATCTGCTTACAGCACTGATCGGTTGGGCAGCATTGAACATGAACACCTGTGTGCGCACATGTACATTAAATCAGACGGCTCCATGTCCAAACGGTCGAAGGAATAGAGGCGAACACAACAATAAAGGTCAATCATGGTAAAAGTTAACCTACCCTAACCTAACCAAAAGGTCAGTAACTTGTTTCGCGCGCGTCGGGAGCATAGAAGGGCACTTGTTAGTTAGGCCGCCCTCCGGCCCTGCGACCAAGCTTAGGCAATCCGGCCCTCCAGCCCTCCGGCGGCCTTCCGACCAAAATAAACTTCTGGAGGGCCGGAGGTCCATTTCCCTATCTCTTATGTGTAAGTTGAGAGACTGGCCCTCCAGTCATCCAGCCCTCCGATCCAACTTAGGCCCTCCGAAGAGCCACTTGCCCATCCATGGTCGAGATCGGGAGACCTAACCTAATCTAACCTAAAGGATAGTCACTTGTTTCGGACGGTTCTTTCTTACCTAGGCCGGTTTTTGTTTTTGGCCCTTATTCCTTTGGTCGTTTCGACGTGCTTCGAATCAGATAGAACCTCTACCCGCCCCATTTATTCGGATTTCATATAAGCATGGTGCTAAAGCTGACTACCAATCACAAATTGGCATTTGAAATGACGGAATCTTCGAGCAATGAATTACAAAAAACATCGCCATGAACAATTTGGGGATATGGAGGCCAGTGAAAACTAGGAAATACTGAGTTTTGAGGCTCCACGCCGGCCTTATACATACATATCAATCATGAAGAAGCTGAAGGCTTATCCTGGAAACCCTGATATTGTGGGCTTTAACTTCAAAAATGCACATA
This sequence comes from Ceratophysella granulata, assembly GCA_034694905.1. Taxonomy (NCBI): domain Eukaryota; kingdom Metazoa; phylum Arthropoda; class Collembola; order Poduromorpha; family Hypogastruridae; genus Ceratophysella; species Ceratophysella granulata. The sequence goes on along the minus strand of JAQFYU010000038.1, from coordinate 4,054 downwards.
GTTTCGATGAAGCGTTCCCACTTGGTTCGTATGTTTTTAGTGCTATTGTGAGAAGCTGCGCATGTTGGGAAACTTTTCGTATCAAGCTCACTCTGTCGGCACAATATTTCAAAACCGGACCTGAGACATTAATTATTGATGAATGGATGATAGGATCATGAAAAAGAAACATTTTCATCCATTTTAGAGTGACTTCCACGTCGTATTGCACGCCCATGAAATGAGGTACATTAGGAAACGCCGTAAGTAAGGTTTAATAAAAGTTAGATTAATCAATCCTAATCACCGGGTATTTTTGGTAACTTGCCGAAACCACTGGGTGATACCCCATGTGTTCACAAAATATCATTTATTTCGGCATCCCGAGATGCTCAAGGTAAATTTATCACAGGTTAAACTCTGAACACTTCGTTAAAGCCTGTAATATTTCTAGAATTAAATGCTTAAATTATTATAGAAAGAAAAGAGTCTTGTTTTGTACCCGGTAGGAGTCTGGTTAATATTAAATGTAAATGTGGACCTGTACGAAATGAAATGGGTGAAAGCAACAAGAAGAATTGAACCTGTGAATGTCTACTATCGTAGTGGAATGGAAAATTGTATACGCTCTAAATAGCAGTATATCTAAGAGGTGTGTGAGACCGAAAAACGGCGAGCAGTATAGTTATGGTAATTCATAATGCAGTTCATAGCTATGGGATCGGAAGAGATCTGGTGGCTTGACTAATGATTCGATGGTGGCGGGATGGGGAATTTGTGTGGGTGTGTGAGATGACATCATCACTAATTTAAGATTAGCCTGCTCTCCGCTTCGTATGTATATGAGATGATCATTGATCTGATCACTCAAATTAGAAAGGAAGTTTGTGTGTTTGAAGTTCTGTAGAAGTACAATACTCTATGAGAATTAGAATTGAAAATTGGATGTGAGAAGAACAGAAGAACCAGTTGTTTCTTCGCTTTAATGTAGCCGAATTAAGTATAAAAACGTCAGAATGCACGAATACTTCTAACCTAAAAAGCTTATCAAAACGTTGAATTAACAGAATCAGAATTTAACGAATCAAACGAGAATACTAATGTATAATTCATTTGCTCTGATTCTATGTACTTGAACTATACATATAATAAATTTAAATTAAAAGTGGTCAGACTTCTCCCAGGCGTAAAGTCTTTGACTTCTTCCGAAACTCTCGTTCAGATACCAGGTCTATATAGAACTTAGAAACTGCTGACATTTTAGAAGTAATCGCTAATTTGACGATAACCCGGTTGTTGTCCTCGTCGAAGGATTCCACCTGAGAAATACATTAGAAAAATGACCATTAGCTACTGCTATATCATTTAATGCAGGGTTTTTGATTTTTGAGGCTTATATTCAATTGAGTTAGTTCACCTGTCCGTAATTTCCTTTACTGCTTCCCTTGTTGATCAAGACGAAGGATCCAACTTTGAGTGTAAGCCGTTCCTTGTCATCCTTGGATCCAGAACTCTGAGGAACAGCGTCCTTGTCTTTATTAGGTCGTTCTGCTCCAAGTCCAAGACCCTTGGGACGAACCTGTGGTTCACGCATATCTACAGCTCTGAAGACAAAAGCATGTGGCATTAGATTAGAATATTTGCCCCCCATTATTAGCTTAAATGTATTTATAAAGTTGTCTACATTTTGACTTACTTCTGATTTGTAAGTCCAATACCTTGGGACTTGGACCAACCCATGCCACGCAGCATGGCTAATCCGAATTGTTCAATTGGAATTCGATCATAATCTTCAAGGGTTGACTAAAAATTAAATAAAAGAATATACACATACATGCATAAATGGCGGTAAACGGATACATCACTAGCGCAATTAATTTGAATTTGAACCGGAACCAAAAGTACATCAAAGGTCCGTGTTTCAAAACTTACTTCTTCAGGTCTTAGGGAGACGTCCATATTGTCATCCGTCTCAAAGCCGTCAGGAATTTTGTTCTGTAGTAAAAGGGGAATCGCAGGAGCGACTTCCGATGACTCGGTAGTACGGTCAATTTTAGCTTGTTCTGCACAGAGATTTAAATTAGGTAAATTAAAATTAATTTTTTTGACTTAAAGATATTCACTTTTACATTATACAAATACTAGAATATAGATACCAGTTTTAGGTTATCCCAATATTCACCAGGAAGCAATATACTTACCTAGGATCTCATTCACAGCCTGTTGTTCTAATGAAACCTCGGGTGCGGGTTTATCAGCAGCCTGGGAAGAACTCTTCCTGGAATCACTGATTCTGTTACTTGAAGGCTTGGGCCTCCAATTGTTTTTAGTAATCAAAGGAATCACCAAATCCTTCACCTCCAGCCTTGGTTTCTTGATCCGGCTGTGGAAATAGAAATGGAAATTTAGACCTCTAAATGGTTATTATAGTCGTAGTCACCATTCCTTCTCACACGGGTTACAATGTTACGGAAGATTTTCCATGCATGACAATAAAAATATATTCCTCGTACAACTTACAACTTATGTCATTTAAACTTACCCATTAATAGAAGTACCAGATATAGAATCCACGTATTCTTTCGTTTCTGTTTGAAATACATTATCAGAATCCACGAGCTTAGATTTGAGGTTCTTGAGCGGATTTGTATTAGTCGTTTTCTTAAAACTAAACTTGACACCACATTCTGAACTCATGATTGACTTCGTCTCCGATTCTGTAACAGTCGCCTTCATAAATTCTCGATCTGCTTGGAGTAGCTGTAAAGAAAATCAATATTCAATACGTAAAATCCAGTAGTCAGTTATCAGGTCAGACAGAATAGAATATCAGCAGAACAGACAAGACAGGCAATAGGAAATATTCAGTTCACTATTAAACTAACACGAAAGTACACAACGTAAATTCAAAATTGTTTGTTTGTTTACCAGTCTCAGGAGGACAGCAAGTAAAGGTTTTAAAATCGACAAGTTGATGTGTCAAAATTGAATTCCCTCGGTAGACAGACGTCTGTCCAAGCTGAAATGCACGTAAGAGCGCAAAAACTAATTTTCAGAGCCAACGTTTAATTGTTAAACAGAAATAATTAAAACGTGAAAATTTGTACGTTCTTCTTCAAGTGGACGTGAATCCAAAAGGGCCGCTCAAACGGATGACGGTAGAGAAAGTACCACCTCCACCACCAGTTAGTTTCTGTTCTTCTGATATCGGAATGACGTCGGTATCGTTCCTTTCACCGCATTCATAAACATACCAAAACGCAACGTAAATTCTAGTATAAACCTATACCAGTAGCTTTATATGTTATGAACATCACTGAAGTAGTGTCGGTCTGCACGGTGTCCATCCGCTCTTCCGATTTATGCCTTCAATCAGTACAGACCTAGTTATTAAATCATGAGAGCTCTAAAGCTTCTAGTAGAATACATTGATGCTGAGTGTGCTTATAATATGCAAGACTGTTAACGGTGGCTAGTAGACTAAAATTATTGCCTGTATTGCCTGTTATTTTTCTATTTTTTTCCCAAATATGTCAATACTTATTGCAGAAGATCATGCAGTATTAACATAACCCACTGGCACCTTAGTTCACAGCCTTAGCAGACTACTCAAGTAACTCTAGAATCTTAACTAAGGGCAAAATTAAGTTTCGCCTTTCAGTTCTAACATCGAGAAGGTAAAAAATTAAAATGAAGTCTTACCAAAGAGCGTCTTATAACGATATTTGGAAAATATTTTTAAAAAACTTAAAGCAATGTTGATCACTGCCTTCTAATTTTTTTGGATAGCTAAAGCTAACTTATTAGTTATTCATTATTTAGGACTAAAATATGAAGAAGAAAAAAAGCCAAGGAGAATGACGGACGGTTTGCCACTCTTGTGAACATAATAGGAAATATATATTAATACCTAGCATCCGAATATTTGTTTTAGTGTCTTTAATAGTACTGAGAGAATGAAAGTTCTTGATTCTAAGTACAAAAATCACGAAGCATATCATTAGGGGTGGTCAGATTGAATCACTGTCTTCTGAATTGCTTAAAAAAGTAAGCAAGTAATCAGTTTTCCATGTGA
>JAQFYU010000037.1:0-43368 GCA_034694905.1 Ceratophysella granulata | reverse complement strand
CCGATCCGATCCGATCCGAAATCCGAAATCCGATCCGACGGATCATCCGAAAATATCCGATCCGAAGCCAGCCTTACTCCGAACATGGGTTTCGCACATGAAGAAGACGTGCATAAGATTTCCTTCACTTCATCCAGTATATGCGAAATTTCATCCTGGATTAGAACATTCCCTTGTCATACAAGCTTAACTTAGCTACGTCCAAAGTTCTGTGTACACACAGTTCATATTCATGGTACCTTGGTGTGTTTGAGCAGAAAGGACGTTGTTAGATATAATTATCTCCACTTGTACATAGGGACTGATTTAAATTGAGGGAGAAGAGGATGGAGCATATTAGGTATTAAATTCTTGTTAATTAGAGGTCGGATGAATGCGCGCCTTCCAGCCAACCTCCGCCGCCCAACTCTTGATACTCGAGTTCAAGAAAATAGAGTTAAGCCCTGAGCATCTCCTTTTCTCTGAGTGCCAAAGTCATTTTGGGAAAACACTTGAGAAGAAGCATGACGCTCTGACGGAATATAAATATAATGTTCAATCTTGGTTTCCTCTTATCCAGAAGGACTTGAACTACGTCGTCGTCGTCGTCTGACTCCGGATCTCTCAGGATTTCATCTTCATCTTTTTACATAAGTCTCATGCTCAATGGAAAGGACTTGACGTGGAGCTTCTGCTACTGAGCTATGTTTAGAACACTAGGAGGGGTGTGATAGTGTGATCAGAAGACGAAAAGGAAGAACTAGTGCACAAAACCCGTTGAGTCGTCGGGACTCATTCATTTCAATGTCGTCCATTGGAAGGTACTCGGAAATTCCCCGAGACCGGGAGTCCTCCCACATACCGAGTTATGTACGTAAATTGTTGTTTTTAAAATACGCTGGCCTGGCACTTGTATACTATGTATGTATGTATGTATTGTGTGGAAACCCAAAATTGGCTTAAATTCTAAATGATATGCCCAGTTGATACACTACGACTGTCTTATCCTCAGCCTCTCTTTTCTTAACCACATTCATCGTGTCGAACAGGAACATTTCTGTTTTCCTTTGGAAAACTGACTCATTCAGTTCTCGTTTGGGTGTTTGAGAGTTCTATTCTTGTTTTACGCTGCAGTTGCACTCGTGTCCTTGTTTAAGTGAACTTTGCATTTTCAAAGTCTAATTTCATATTTCTTTTACATGGATTCGTAGAGTAAAACAATTCGGAAAATGTCCTGCTTTGATGCTCGAGACGATGATCATCCTAGACTCGTCAAGAAGAACTTCAGTACCAAGTGAGTGTCAATATTTGTTTACTTCGGATCTGAGCTGAGAAATTGAATACTTACTGAAAATAGATGTTTACTTTCAAAACATCGGAACGTATCTAATGAGGCCAAATAATCCAAGTTCCGAGTCGATGTGTCAGCGTTATTGGCTATGCGCGACTTCAATGATTTGGAATTTTCTCTGTTCCACCATGCTAACGCGTTTCTATGCTACAGCTCACTGCCTCGACCGGGTAGGAACGCTTCATCTGTTTTCGAAGTGGCTCGTCTTCCTGCAGATGAGGTTGCTGCCCAATTGACGCTCATAGACTCAGAATTATACAAGAAGATTGATTTGGAGGAACTCATCTCCTGCGGCTGGATCAAGAAAAATAAACAGCAGATTGCACCGCACACTGTTGCTTATACTCGTCGTTTCAATCATGTGAGTTAATGCTTAAGCCAAATCCAATTGACTCGGGAAATTGTTGAATTGAAGGCTGACTTAATTTATACGATTGGTTTGATTTCTAGGTGAGCTACTGGGTTGTGGAAGAGATTTTGAATCAAGAAGCAGTTAAAACAAGAGTCGATGTGATTTCCTATTTTGTACGTGTTTCCAAAATCCTCTTCGAGTTGAACAATCTGCATTCCCTCTTTGCTATCATCTCGGCTCTACGGAGCGCTTCAATTTACAGGTACGTTCCAGGGCTCCTGACGAATCTGTATTTTGATTTGTACGGTTGCACTAAATGAAACTTGATGTTTTAGACTAAGCAACACCTGGTCACTTTTACCAAAGAAAGACAAGCAGTCCGTGGACAAATACGCCGAGCTGTTTTCCGATAAGGATAATTGGGCCAAATTGAGAGAGCACATGGATTCACTCAAAATTCCTTGCGTACCGTACATAGGTAGTGGAATCATTCAATCAAGTACTATTTGAAACTGTTTGTGATTGCAATGCTTAACCAAATATGTATTTTCACTGGACAGGTGTGTACTTGACGGACTTGGTATATCTGAGCATGGCCAATCCAGCCTGCAATCTCAAAGATAATGTGGCTGCTAACAACGTTTTCCGAATTGTGACCACCTACCAATCCGAATCGAGCTACTCTCACCTACCACGAGATTATCCACTACAAGCCCAACTCCGATCCGTTCGCTACATTGATGAGCTTCTCAAGTTTGTGGAAGATGATAACTTCAAGAAATCTCTCCTTCTCGAACCTCCGCAGAGTGAACATCAACAAGCGTCTCCACTGAAATTTATTCCTGGTCATAAAAAAACCAATAGCTGGGGAAACAAGTACGTCCTTCTGTTTATTTGCGTTTATCAGAGAGAAAAAACAGATCCGTACGTACCTTGTTGATACATGGAATGCATGTACTAATATTCATGCAACTAATTTGTTGGAGTAGGTCCAAGTTAACAGACGGGGAGTCTAGTAGTGCCGAGAGTCTCCGACATTTGATTGATGATTCTCTTTTGGAGAAAAGTGAAGATTCCTCAGGAGATTTGGATGTGGAGACCAATGGTGGTGGGGATGAGCAACTAGCCGCTGAGATCTCACTTGAAGGCTGTTTACGTCGTAAAACGCTGCTCAAGAGTGGAAAGAAACCACCGATGGCAGCATGGCAGCGATACTGGGTCCAGATTTGGGGACCCGTTCTTCTCTACTACTCCGCTAAGACATTAACTGGGTACGAACCACGAAGCAAAATTAAATTCGTTGTGCGTGTTACCGACCGAACCCGAAATCTTTCTTTTGAACCCTGGAAAATCCAACAGTTTTTCTACCCATGGCTCGCTGATTGTGTGTCAAAATCGACACATCTCATGTGAGACCCTTCAGTAGCCACGTCTTAAATCTTATATTGTGTCGAAAACAGCACAGGCTTGAAAGCCTGGGCTCAGTTTCTTTCCCATGTTATTATCGTGCCATAATTTACTAAAAAATCATAAGTTAAGGACGTAAAAGTTTTTTGACCCGTGCTTGGACTCATTTCGTAATTTAATAGCGTAAGAACTAGGAACAGCTATAAAAATTGTCAGTAGATGACATGAAACTTACTGCAAGAAGCTTTTTATTTTAAAAAAAGTGTGTCGAAAAAGACGCACGATTTACTTTCCGATGGTTGAACGGTAAACCTAACTTAACCTGGCCATACCTTACCTAAAATACACCTCTGCAGTGAGTTTGGATTTGAAGGTCATAGTTCAAAGGCGACCGTAGTTACAAAACATTGAGAATAATGAAGGAATTGAGTGAAACCTTGCGGGAGCTTAGCATATGACCTCCAATCTCACAGGCGAACAAAGATTTCGGATTGTGTCTAGTTATTCTCATCGTTTTAGGGTTCGGTCGGTAACAGTAATACATAATAGTACTCGAATAAATGCGTAGATTACAAGGTGGTATAACCGTTGTTGATCAGAATTTAAGTTTTTGTAACTCAACCAAAACCAAAAATTCAAATACTTTGAACTTTGACCGGTATAAGCATCTATGAACATGAACATTGAAAGTTTGATATCACGCATTGCTTCATTGATTTGATTGTTTTGTGTTTCAGGTCTGATCGGTCCGACTTTAAGTCTGAGCCCTGTAAAATGAAGTCAATATTAGGTTGTTTGGTCCAAATAGGGGACGATCCAATGCATTCGGATTCATTTCATCTGGCCGATCCACAATCGGGTAAGTTTAACTATTATTTATTCGTCATAGAAGAAAAAGAAGAGTCATGTATCATGTAACATGATATTGCAAAGGCACGCTATTACAACGACTTAATGAAAATTATTTGTTTCAGGAAACTACTACAAGTTTCGTGCAGGGAGCAGTTCCAGAGCTTTAGTATGGTGTCGAAAACTACGTGAGTGTCAAAAGAAGCCAAATCAACCCTCGAACTTGATAAGATTCGACTAAGACTAGAGTTGTTGTACAATTTAAACTTAACATAACTTAAGGAATCGATGCAAAAAAGGAGTTGACTGAAGTAGGGAACAGACAGAATTAGGATGTAGGATTCCGAGTTCAAAACTTGAAGACAGCCAATATTGAATCTCGTGTCCTTGTTGTGTTTAGCCTGTACATTACGCGTACATTACCGTCTTCGTTACTACTTTCACTTCTTCATTTCGTCACCCAAAACCGAATTTCTTTGTGTTCATCGCATGACGGCATCTCTCTTTATTTTGCACACCGCCTCTTCTCTGCGTACGCACTATTTCTTTCTTATGTATTACATAGCCTTATTTCAAAGTATAAGTTATATTATGTATCAAAATTACATGGAATTTAGTTTATTATCAAAAGAAGTACACAAGGTCGAGAATTGCGATAGTGGAAGTATATATAATATGACGATTTTGTCCCTATCGATCTGAAATTAATTAAGTAAGCGCAAATGCACAATAAAGGCAAGTATTTGGAAATGCATGGGAAATTTTTTTATTGACTAGAATCTTTGTAAATATACGTAGAACCGTTCGACTGACAAGTCAAGTGTTTAAGAATCGGACGAACGTTACTAGAATTCATAAGTCAATCAATACACAATGAGTAATATTTTGATTCTCAAATATAACAATACTCGTGCGTTGTAATTAAACTCGGATGTGCTATTGCTATTTGCAAGTGTTGACTTTGTGCGAACTGTGAACCGTAGTTTCAAAATTCTCCTCAAACCCCGTCACCTTACTATACATATCAAAATCCGACTAACTCAAAAGCAAGAGTGAGTCACTTCAAACTAGGGCTAAGAGGAGAGGCAGGACAACAAGGTATGCGGTTTATGTGTAGAATGAGTAGAAATAATGGTATAAACAATTGCATAAATAGTAACCTTAAACTAGGAGTAAATTGACACTATTTCCGCATCCAACTGAATACTATGAACAACAGGGAAAGTATCACAAACGTTCCTATATAAATATACGTTTCTAAAAGCTTCAAATCTTCGTTTCCGACGTGGTCGTTTGTTCCTTAATTCGAGAAATTATTTTCACTGAAGAGACTTTGGCCTGTTGGTAAGCGGAAAATGTGTTTTGGCCGAGAAATCTGTGCAAGAACACCAAAAAACATTATTCATAGGCTTGTAAATGATTTTTCAAATTCAACCAATAATACATATGATGACCTACTTGAGAATAACATAAATTGCAATGACTGCGAAGCCGAGGACGAGTAGTTTATACGGTGGAGTTGGCAGAATGTGGCACATGGCCCAGGTAGACATAAATATTCCAGAAATTGCAGCAACCATCAAGCAGAACTTCAACCAGTGAGCGGCGGACACATCTGAGCAAGCTGACCATCGAATTGCCTTCTCATGTTCCAATTTGTACGGAGCTTTACAAACGGAACAACTCGGTGTGTCCGTTTCTGATGCTTTCTATATAAGTAGACACCAAAAAATTAGGATTATATTCAACCGTTGAACCAAACCAGCAGTGCATTCTCCAGGAGAATTTCTCTTTTACCTGCAACAACCAACGACGGAGACATTCATGATGAACCGTTGACACATCTCCACGACACTCGCAGGGCTGAATCAAGGAACCAGCATCAACTCGATCGGGATCATAGCAAAAGTAACATCCCACATTTTCTGATAGATTGCACTTCTCTTCTGAAACAAAAAAAAAGTTAAACATTTATTTTTAATTTGTGAGTAATTTGTAACTTGGTGAATAAACCTCTAATTGGGGAAATAATTAGTTCGAAACAAGTGCAACATGGGAACCGCTTCCGAAAGGTTCACAGATTTAGGTCCGATAAATGCTTGTACATTCAGTTTCACCAAACTTCAATATAACACTTGAACTTGATACATATTATTCTATTTTTACTATGAGAAAATGCTACACAATGACGCATCGTGATCGTGAGTCACGTAAGAAGCTCTTTTTATTGTAACGTGTGACTTTTCTCAGACCATTATCGAATTTCCACGATTTGAGCAAAGCGCTACGAGTTCTAGTGTGTGAACTGTGAACCCTGTTTATGCTTAGGACAATAAATAACTCAACCTGGAATGAAAAGTGATGTTTGGGTGAGGCTGGAAACTTCATCAGAATCTCTTGATCCCGAAGAACCAACTCGACCCAAACCAAACCACCGGGAGGAACTGAATATGGAATACACTTTTATAACTTATAATATTCCATCGAAGGGAGAGAGAGAAAATTTTTGTGCGTTCTCATTCGCACATGTAAGTCGACTAGTTATTTATCTTCAAATTCCCTTGGTCAAAAGCACGAACTGTATGTTATGTACTGTACATAAACAATTTGAACGTAAAAAGCAAAACCAGTTTTTTTACATCGTATAATCACAATGTCATACAGTAGTTATGTAGGTGTGATGTGTTATACGCATTAGCATGAACCCCAAATTAATTCAGTCACATGAATCGCACAATCTTTGTTTTTTTTTTTTTTTTGTTTTTTTTTTTTTTTTCACTTTCACTTTTTTTTTCACTTTCACTTTTTTTCACTTTCACTTTTTTTTTTTTTTTTTTTTTTTTTTTTTTGTTTTTTTTTTTTTGCAATCTGCTCTTTCCATGCGGAAATAAAAAAAGGTGAATCACTTTATCGTTGGCAGGAGACGCGTCTTGCGTGGCGTTAGGCATTGGCATCATGCGAGTGAGTGTCATTAATTAGCAGCGTCTAAAAAATTACCTTGAGGTTCAGGTGCCCTTCGGACTCCAGCCTTTAGCAATTTCTTAGGGTTGAGTATCCAGAGTTGTTCTGGGCTATTTACATTCCAGAGAACGCAGGGGAACCAGAGAGCAACCCCCACTTCCACTATGCGGAATATAAACTCATGATAATTTCGACTTTCAACTGGGACCCTGTACAGAAAATTAACATAAAATATTTCTCATAGAAACTTTCATTCATTGAAGTCTGGGAATGTCGAACACTCACTTATCCTTCCAAAATCCGCCAAGAATGTCTGACATGATGAAGACAACTGTAACGAGGAGCATGGAGGCTTGAGAGACGAGGCCGAGACGAGACTGGTTCAGCTGAGATACGTCGACTGGTGATGAGCCGTCCATCTGTGAGAACAAAGTGCCAAAGATGCATTAGTTACTTAAATCGAGTATCACGTTAGTCCACGTGATAGCTTCACTGCAAAAAAGTAAGCCATGCCTGTTGCCCACTGACAAGAGCCAATGTGTCCGTCTTCATTTGCACATCTTGGTGAGATCGACCGGGACTGAGCAATAAGAACCCACCCCGAACCTGTGGCAATCATCAAAAGGACAATGACACAATTTTGTTAGTGAAGCCGAACCAATTCAGTTTGGCTGGGAAGAAGGATTGGTTGGGATAAGAAAACATGTTATTTCAAGGGTCAATCCACACATTCACACGAGGAATATGAGCAGTGTGCGCCTCGCCAGTTGTACCGAAGTCAAAAATTTAACTGGAGTAAATTATGTGCACTTTGAAATATCGTACAGGTTGGCACGAATATTCTTTTCTGTTCTGAAAAACATCTATATCCTGGTTAAACGAACTGAGCTGAGAGCTTTGAATTGGGTTTTAATTTTAACCAAAAATACTGCCGACAGAAAAAGCTTTCAATTTTTTTTCCAGATTTTTGTAGTCGGCTTAAAGTCGTTACATTTATTAACATTAGCTGTTGGGTTGGCTTTTACAGCTTCTCCATTTTTTTCTAGGCTACACGCTCCTGTTCCTGCTGCAATGCCATTTTTCTGATATCAAAGCATCATCGACGTTAATCGACTCAATTTCTTTTCAAAATTTGAGAATTGGCTCCCAAAGTAAAAATGATAAAACCCCTTCTTTCAGTTATATTTTCCAGCTAGTAATTTGATTTAGACTCGACTTCGGTTCAGGCTGCATGGATTGACAAATCGTGGAAGAATTATCGTTCTCAACAAGTTCATTATACCTGATCATCGTTTATTAATAAAATGCGAAGGCGAAGGAATACGAAATATGTTATCATGTTGTAAACCAATGTGTTGGGATCACCCGGAAATCTTAAGAACTTGACTCAGGAAACCCAAAACCCAGACGAGTTGGCGTACACAACGTACAACGTTGAATTTCCAAACTTTGTTCATCCTACCTTGAAATAGACTTCAACTCCGTAGATGAGGAAGAAGACTACCACAATGAAGAGAAGGACAGCGTAGCAACCATTGAACACGTTCAAGTAGTAGCTCTGCAAGTGAATTAATCGTGTAGGGAAATGTCAATCAGTTTGAGAAAAATGTAGGAAGGCGTAGGAAGAAATAACGGAATTCCTTACTCGTTCCAACTCATTGGTGTTTGCCAAAACCAGAAGAAGCTGAACGACGAGGATCGAGTAGGTGAGAACATTAAATGCAACAAATCCTAAGAACGACTTAGACAGGAAACGATGGGATTCGAAACAGACGTTTCGCAAATGGAATCTCTGTCACATAGAAAAGTCAGGAATTAAATTACATCCAATCCAGCAGCGACGCAGTGTCAAAGACGACGCGAGGGTTATTTCACAAGTGTTAGCGTTTTCGTTTAAATGCTGATATTGAAATCAATTGCAAGTTATAGTCTCTACATCATTTTTCAAACGAATACTCTGCCCAATACTAGAGACTTAAAGCAATCCTACATTGAAACTTAAGATACATGTTGGTATCTCAATCTCAAACCAGTAATCCAATGAAAACACTGAATCAGAATTAACCCTCATGCCTCATGATCATGATACTTAGCAGCAATTCATGAAACACTTGAATACAATACCTCTGCCCAGAAACAGACAATGAGTGAAGATCCTGTGAGTAACAACGGGTAATATGCACTAAGAAGACTCAGCAACCAATCCGCGGCCCATGTTGCCTGTAATTACAAACCAATTACGGGATTAAAACTCGATGAAAAAGTATATATGGAAATATTAAGATGTTTACAATGAACTTGATTTCCTGCCATTTAATTTCAAGAAGGCGGATGACCTTCTCAATGACGCGAATCTGAACTTTAGGCAAGAAATCGTTATGAACTTTGTACATTGCATCTCTCTGCATATCCTATTATATTAGTGCATATTATAGCAGAGTAGATCCTTTTCATCTCAAGCCAAACAAGTTGTTTGTTCATAATCCTACGCGATGAGATTGTGAACCAATTTCTTGACTCGTTTGCGAGTAGACGTGCGCATAGGCAAGCCAAGTCACTATTCTAGTTGTATGTACAACCTTCAACTTCTATTCAAGTTCAGGATCATAATTAATTGACCACCTGGTAGGGTGGTCGAACGAATGGCTATTTACTTTACTAATTGTACTGCTCAAGATATAAATATGTAAATTACCGAGACTGCAAAATAGGCGGCACGAAGTGATGCTGCGAGAAATACGACTGCATAAATTGCTTTGGGAGTAGTAGGGCTCAATGCCTCACGAATTCTGCTGGATTGATCAGCCTGTGTCCGACAGGACATAAAGATGGAGGCAAGGAGTTGAGTGAAGGACACGAGGGCCACGAAGAGATAAATAGATGCCAAACTAACATGGTAATTCAGGTTCATTCCACCACACTCCGTCCCGGAAAACTTGATCTGAAATATTAGTAGAAACAAAGCGTCGATTGTCGGTTAAGATTCAAGCGAATTCTGAGCATAAATTCTAAATAAACTTAATTCGGTTTCATGTCATTTATTGCAAATTCCAATCTGCTAAAGCCGATAGAAATCCAGCTTCGAATCTAACTCTATTTGAAACCGCAGCAAAGACGCCACAGCCCGCAGCATGCAGCAGAATAACATCAAACTACAACCAACAACCACATCCTACGAACTGCATCTGAATGCTGCAATAACAACATTAAATGCAGTAACAATGGAAGTTGTAAGTTGTTCCACAAAACATGGCATTGGGAAGCAATAGACACAAGACCACGACTCACCTTTATTATGTGTTTGTGGTTTATATTTTGCGATTATTACATCGAGCTTTTCATATCGCGGTTTCGAAGGAGTCAATCGGATCTGAATCTGAGACAATGCATGCAGCGAAAGACAGAACCGAGATAGCTTTTAGGATTCTACGGTTTTCTTGAGAAATGCTATTTTTCTTTCACAGGAACTACCATTATTAGTATCTCAAAATCTCAAATGTTTACCAAAAAATAATTGTTGATAAATGTGATTACGACGCAAAGTGCTACTTGAAATTAGTTGTAGACAAATCCTCGGTTCATAGTCCAACTAAACTCTCCGTTCCGAATCCGAATGCGTAGAAGGACTGACGATGACGATATTTACATGCTACTCGTAACTCATTTCATCAAGTTTATTGAATTGTTTTCCAAATTCAAATCCATCAATTCTACACACTTTATCCAAAGATACTAACATCTGAATGAATTCCATACTCCTTTCCCACTACCCTTTTTAGCTCTTACTCACTCTTATATATATTAAATCCAATTTCAAGTTTTTAATTAATGAGGTTAATATTGGTACTTTTTATACGAATACTTAAGATATTAAGAACGCTCCACGCGCCAGCCACACATAAGCCTGAGCCAACCTAAAGCCACAAGCTAATGAATTATTTAAAGAGAGTTACGCAAGCTTCGAGCTACCACCTACCAATACATGTCCAGCTCGCAACATTCTCGATGCAATTTTGAGGTGGCTAATACATTAGACTTAGGCTCTTTATTTATATATGGATAAAGAAAGTAAGCACATACAAATACTAGTCAAGAGCACTACGATATAAGCAGCTTCAGAACCTTTTTCAGTTTCGCATACTGAGGTTTTGCACATTGAACATTGAGTAGACAGCATAAATATATCAATATATGTAATTATTGATTGTAAGTACTTATGGTTTATGGTACTAGTTAGTACAGCCGAATAAGTCTACAAACTAAGAGGGCTTTCACAGTAATGAAATGAGGAAAGCTCAAAGAGAGAATGTGAAAATGCTCGTTAATATAAGATTATCTACTCCCGATTGGCAAAGACTTAGACGCAAATATGCCACGCCACAAGCCACAACCGATTCAAATTTACTTTAAATAATATGGAAAACAGTAGTGCGGCAATTAATAAAAAAGAAATCCAGTAGAAAATTGTCTAAAACACTTGTATATAGGTTTATGCTATAACACGGAATACTTTAAGATAGTATTCTTATGTATGTACTTCGTTTAAATCAACATAAAAATCAATGTCACGCTTCCCGCCACCGCCACGCCAATAATTCTAAGCGTCATAGAGATTTGATTGGCTAGGATTGGCTTTGCTTGCAAACAATGGAATGAACAATTACAGAACCATAAAATCGCGCACTCAGTAAATCCTATTGGTTTGGCGCTCCAATGTTCCTTATTCAAAATCAAGGAAAGTTCGGACAAGCTGGAATTTCCGAATTCCAAATAAATAGTCAGTCAAACTACACACTAAAATACAGTACAACGCGTCAATTTGAATTCTGCGAAAAGATGTTCTTTAAAATATTCAGATGCAAGATGCAACTGACAACAAACAACAAATTCGGGTTTTTCCAATACACGCAGTAGACTCTCCGTTCTTTCATCCCTTCTTAACTAAATCCAAATCTTAAGTAAGTATTCAAATCGGCTTACCTCACAGAAACAGGTTCCATTGAGACAGTCCCCATGACCGGAACAATTGGCAACACACATTCCTCTCATTATATCAGTGTAGAGCCCACGAAAATAAGTCTCCATTGGAAAGCTGGGAACAAGCTGACGGACTGCAATTAAAAAAAAAAGAAGAACAAAACCAATTAATTCTAAATCAGTCAACATGAAACAATTTACGATACTTAAATACATCTCTCACGAATTTCACCTTCAGAAAACAGTCGAAGGGCACACCACGGGAATTATGCATTGTCATAAGAAAGAACAAAGGAGAACACAAAACTCTAACACTTCAAACTATGTATGTTCGTGTTCGCAGCTGGACTGGACCCACGCCAGACCCTTTGAAGCTTTCCATTTCTGCGAATGATGAGTTGTACTGGAGGCTAATTTGCCTGGAAACGAACTAATCCTTCTAAACGACCCAGTTAAACTCAATCAGGTTCAAGCTACAAAACGGCTGAGGGTGTTTCGTATCGTAATCGTAACTCGTAACTTACATTGCACAAACTCGACCATAAAAGTCTAAAATATTTGGTTTGGCACTTGAATCGTTTTCCTTATTTCACGTTGCAATATTTCTAGCGAGAATCTGTATTTCCCCGTTGTCAAATGACCGATCAAAATTTATGTATCTGCTGCGAATGTTCGAAAAAAAATGTAGCGAAACAGATGCCATGAATGTATAGTCCTGGAAATAGTGCTTTTTTGAGGAAATGAATGGTGCTGATGTACTTTAAACTTTAGGGTTAGCCGTAAATTTTTGATACAAAAAAACAAGTCGGTCAAAAGTAATTTCTTACACGAGATATATTTTCCATTGAGCTTAAGTTCACTGTGGTGTGGTCTTAGTTCAAATTGAGTCCGCAGAATTTCTCAAAATAGAGCACAATTCGGTGCCCACCCTGTATTAGTGTATGAGCAAAAATCGAGGAGCCTGTTGTTATACGAAATTCTATATTTGGCGTCAGAACGAGGAATGCGAATCAATACAACTATTTTTATTGTCTCCTACAGTTCCAGTCAAAGAAGGGCAAAAAATACGGTGGAATTGAGTGCGCGGATGATGAGAAATAAAAAGAAGATTCGTTCCAACCCAACCATAATATTTGCAGTGCATATTAGAAGAGCTCCACCTCCATTTGTTCCCTGTCTGTCTGTCCCCACCAGGATTGCAATTTTACATCAAATCCCATGCCCCAACTTAACAGGCATGAAGAGCAATAAAAAAGTTCCTTGTGGTTATTTCAGAACTAACTGGAGCCAATGGCATATTCATATTTCATGCAAGGAGTCATAAAGACTAAACAATTGCTCAACTGCGCACAGTCTGGAAAACTACATTACATTTTAATTGGAAAAAATGGGCAATTTCGCCCGGCTTTTTGGCGGACTTAACTTTTTCTATGATGTGATGACTGATAACTTCAAAAAAAATAATAGACGACTATTAATAAAATTAATGGATGTTAGAAGTAAGACGAGTGCGGATATTTTCATGGGACGTGAAAGAATTGTCGATATATTCGAAAAGTTGTGAAATTCATAAATGTGCATGAACTCCGAAAAGTGCAAAAATAGCATTTCATGACTTTAGTGGTTTATGTTAATGAAGCAAGAATGCTTTGTCCTTCAAATCAATTCTCACATAATTTGCAAGTACAAGTTGAACAAATATATTATGCTCAAGATTAGATAAAACAATAAAACAACAATGGACTTATGGCAGGCAATGACAAATGACAATTACGGGGTCTCGTCTTTCACGGTTATACATGTAATTTTACGTGTAGTTTTGCAAATCCAAGATCTCGCTACCTTAAATTAAAGCACTTCGAGCATGTGTTGCTTTCAGACTCTAAATACGTATATTGCTATTAATCGGTACAGTCGTATAGTCATCCGCAATCTTATCGAATCTGAAATAAAATGCCAACACAACAAAGGATTCAACTCTATGCGTACGTAGGTCATTAGCCCATAAATCAATTCCGCCCGTCTGTGCTCGACTGCTCGACCCAATCTTTTCCAAAATAGTAGACAGCAATTAACTTGCTTAATCTTTCAGAGATTATAAGATAGCAGGAATTAACAACTTCTGACACCAGCTACGAATAATCAATAACCTCAAGTCACCTTTCATCTTTCACACTAGCTTCAGTAAAGTCGAAGTAATGGAGTTAATCCGAATGCATTACATCATTGCATCACGCACGAGGGAGTAAGCACGAGGTCTTGTAATCCGCTGGACGACATCCAATAATTAACAGTTGCAACTTGCAACAAACTCAAAGGTATGTATAAGTCCTGTTGTTTGAATTTGAGTGCTTACTGAAATAGTATGCTATTGTATTTGCAACTGAAATTACAGTGCTAGCGATTTCAATTGCACGTCGTCGGTGCAGCTTTGCAAATTGCCACGTGCACAATTTCGGAGCCCTTCCCTCATTCAAAATTCTGCCCAGTAAAATAGTGTTCAAATAACAGTAAATAGTAGTATTTGTTAAACCCTACTTTCGATGAAGGCTGGAGAGAGATTTTCGCTAATTCATGTTTAGTTTACCTTTTACCTGCAAAAACTGAAGAACTTGACACCACGCTCGATTTTTGCTAGCTCAATTTTAAATGAGAATGTGCTGAAGCAAATCCAAGAACAAGGTTGCTATTTGAATTTCAATTTCAATCAAACTTCACTTTGCTCACACGCTTTTACTTTTTTTAAACTCTTATTTTAAGATTTTGCAAATTAGAAAACGCACTGAACTCATACGATGGGGAACTTCGAAATTGTTGAATGTTACGATTAGTCGATTAGGCAAAACTTGAACTTCTAATTCAAAATTGAATCTAAGCACTAATTTGTTTAAATAATTAGGATTTCAAGTAAAAAAGCTACAAAAACGTTCAGAGTCTCCTTCACTTTGAGACTAAACAGAGATAGCTCTTCTAATTCCGACTGATCTAATTTCTGGACATAATGGCACACAATGTAACGCTCCTTTCTAAGTGCATGCCAGATGGTCAAATATAAGCTTAGCATAGCAGGTGACAGGACAGTACTGTTGTAATATACATCGATCTCTTTTTAATCACGCTTATTAACGTACACAAGGGAAAACTCAACACTCCAAAATACATTTTGCAATCTGTATTCGTTCGTAAGTAGTGTATTGGTTATGGAAAAGATTAGATTAACGAGCGAGTAGTCAAAGTGAAGGCAATGACAACGCATCGATGGAAACAGGAATAAATTCCAAATTCCACCTTGTTCCCACAATTCTTTCACCTGGACTGGAAAACTTCCAAAACTTACATAACATATTCCATACCGTTTCCACCTACGCATTCACAATGTATTTGATTCCACGACACTTTGACAAGAGAAGCTTGAGTTAAGAGCGACACGAAAAAACCAATTTATCCTACACGGATTGAGTGATATTTTTAGACAAATATTGGCAATATGTTCGCACAAAATATTCTGTGCAAATATATTCTAATAAGAATAAGAGCTAATGGAATATTGTGAAATCGAATTTGACATTTGACATTAGTGTATCACACGGTTCGTTCCCTTCCCACTGAAATATCATGAACGTCATACGTTCGAGTTATTTTATTACGTTATCTTAAGTACCACACCACGCACATGATTTTTTATAAGTATTTACTAAACTTGCAATGCAAAGTCCGAAGTCAAACATGCTCGACGCACTGCGCTGCAAGCATTTGCTAACTTATCCAAAGTAGTGATTGCTGGCAATGTATGGCACGAAATTAGCTGTGTTATGTTAACTAGATGACATTTGTTCAAAATAAAACTTTTGGGATTAGGTTAGGATCATGGGCCACGACACGACATGGTAAACGTTGAAAGACTTCAAAAGCTGCACTCCTGTTTAGTTAAATCAAGACAAACCTTTGGACTTTAGTTAATCTGCTTCATGCCAGAAATATACGGAGTTCATGTGCACCGATCATACCCAATATACCACCACCACCAGGAGTTGACACGGCAAATAATCTATGTATTTCGTTATCTCGCCCATTCACGTTTGGTGGTTGTTTTCAGAAATTCCACTAATTACACAGCACTGGCTTAATCTTTTGGAATTGATAGTTTCATCAATCATCACTTCAAACTTCACACATTAAACTGGAAATCAAGATTCAAGATCACCGGATTAAAGAAAAACTAAGGTCGTTCTTTCCCATGAATTGAATGAAAGGTGCCTTCCATTGTCAAATCCATTCATCCAAATAGACTTGGTTTTAATCCTAAGTTATTAGGTACCACTACCGGACAAATTATTCATATTTATTGTGAACTTCAATTCCAAAAACTGACACCACTGGAAGTCAACAGTAAACAGAAAATCTCTTCCCCCGCTAGGCCTCTTCCAAGATATTTAATCCTAGCTGACACAATACCACTAATTATAATGAATGAGCGCCGCCGTAAACATCCCCCGCTTTGGTCCAGACACAGACACAAGAGCAAGAGCTGACACACAAAGTAAACAAGTGACCTGCTGGAACCGGGATCGCGAGCAAGAACAAGAAGCTTGTATTTAGTAAACAACACTTAATCCTTTTAAGAAATTCAATTACGTCATAAGTCCTCATTATTCAAAACGTTTCAGTTAGTCGCGTGACCTGAGTCTTTCTTCTTTGTTGAGTACTTTAGTGATTAATTCCACAAAGAAGAGAACAAACAACGAAACACAGACAACAAACAGACAACTGACACGAGTCAAATGTCAATAGACCAGTACACGGTAAACAAAGACCAAAGATAATCAGGACAATATTTTTTATTTTTTGTACTTATTTCATCTTTCATATTTGGTTTACTGTTCAAACCGTAAATACGATATCTACATATAGTAACTGCTTCGCGTGCATCCGATCGATCGATGTCAGAATCACTATGAACAAACTAGGTCAAGCTCGACACTGACGACAGTAACAAACTACACGGCAGGTAATCATAAAATATGACCATTGTTGTGCAACATGGCCAACCGTTCGAAGTTCGAACAAAGTACATATAAAACAGTCCAATATCAAATACACAATAACCGTTCCTTTGAACTTGAACTTGTGACAGACTTACCCTTTCCTCAACAAATGTGGTTCCTCCTCCCAAACTCCCAAAAAAGGGTCCAAATTCTCAGACGTCGACAAGGTATTCCTACTGTTTGTTATTACGGAGTATTGCAATAGAATTCTAGTTCACCACATCACAATTCCCAGGAACAAAGGGATGAAACCATTCAAACCTTGACCTTTGAAATACAGAATTCCGAATTCCAGAAAAACCACTGTCTCTGCCCACCCAGCCCGAGAATGGAAGCGGACTCGAGACACAATGGGATTTGGGATTAAGCAGACAAAGGACGAAAGATCTGGACCAACTTCTGCTGGGTCCTGGGTCTATGTTCTAGTACATGTGTTCTCCTATACTTGACTTGATACTTGATACTGCTATGCAGGAAAGGCAAGTGAAAACGCTCAGTTCGCATGTACCTAACACAATTCCCTGTTGTGCACTCAACTACAACAGAAATTCAGCTCAGCATCAGCATCATCAGCAGCATTCAGGTTCAGCCAGTCAGTCGAGTCCTCCTATGCAAATCTATATGAAAAAGTACACTTGCGCCTCTATGCCCTGTTTTCTGGTTTCGAACTATGTCGTAGGCCTCAACCACGCCCCGCATTTGTAATTATGCAGGATATTTAGAGTTTGGAGAACAATTAACTTATTTTCGGTATCGTTTATATTATCAAGCTACAATTCAAGATTCAAAAAACTACTTAGGAAAAAAGAACAACTAGTTACACCCTAACCACGCCTTAGTTCTCTAAACGTTTCCTTTGACTCAAATCTGGAAATATTCCAAAAATTCGGGTTTCTTTCCTTTGGTCCCGTTCCCGATTGTGATATCAGATGAGAAGAATAGCATGAAACAAGAAGAACTTTTCGCGACCAAGATAGAACATACTTTAAGCATTAGTAATTAGGTATAAGTGCTACGTTGGGATGACAAAGCCGAGGAAGCTTTCCGGTTCAATTAAGGAACCGTGCGGATTACGATGCAGAATGCAGAGTGAATGTAACTTCGTGTAACTTCGAAATAGATTTTCTGTGACGTCTGAATCGTGTCATTCCTATATAGTACGAATTGTATGTTGTGTGATCGCTTGATCAGTATTGTCTGGAGATATTTCTATCCTACTACATGTCAGACTTTGGTAACTGCAAAATTCTAAACTTGTAATGCAACACAAGCACTCTGTAAGTACTACTTATGAAATGAAACGCGATATTCGATTTTACAAATAGCAGGTATTTTGAATATGGGTAGGTTCAAAATTATGCAATAACAGAAGAATTAATAAACCGAAAATCACTTAAATTCGTCGATGAAGAAATATGGATAAGAAATATGCATCTCCAAATCGAGTATAATTTTTATCTGATACCATATCCATATATACTGTTCTTGAAAAGCGCTCCACTGAATATAGAAGGACTAGCTGACCGATTTATTTGACAGTGATAGCATCACTGATCGAACCTGTATTTTGAATTTTCGAACGCCCAATTAATCGTATTTCAATCCGCAGTGTTGTGTAAAATGCATCTCTTTCACACCTCATCATTTTGTTTCATATCCCGTGAATACTAATTTGAAAATACTAATTTCGATAACCCATTTAGCGTATTAAGTTGTTATGAGAGATGAGAGTCAAATCCTTTTATTTGTAACGGATGTAGGCATCATTAACATTTTAAATATTTGGAATCCATAATTAGAATAAATTGAATTGTGACGGATTATGTTTCCAAGACATTAGTCACTGTAAGAGGTGTTGACAAAAGTTGTTGTGTGACAGAGTCGCCAGGCAACTATACGGCCCAAGAGCTCATTGTGAGATAAGATATGATATGGAAGAATTTGTATTTATACATTATACACATATATTTTGAGGGAGTTATACATTTACAACCAATTAAAATTCTTGCACCCTCTGACTCCTTAGTATAGTAGTAACTAGGCAATAAGTCCCTACGACATATGTGCTTAAGAACAAGCTTTGCACTATATATCAGCTCAGTCAAGGAGGTATAGGCAAGTACACATGTACCGAGAAGCCGTGATTTCTCACGCCAAACAATCGTTACTAGATTCCACAACAACGCCCTGCCCTGAACTGCACTGCACAGGTGAGCCAGCACGAACGAACGACCAGTAGTCGTAGCACTGCAATGCAAATGCAGTGTGCGTGCACTACTGATGAATGAAAGATGATGTGACAAAGTTGTAATGTGAGTGAATGATGCTATGCTATGCTATGCTATGCTATGCACATCTGTAGTACCAACAACGTCGTATAATGAAGTGCATTTGCATTGTATTGTAATAAATTGAAAGATTTGGCAATTAATCCAGCCAGATAAGTGCATTGTGAATTGAATTGTCAATTCTCATTTGAAACGTCTTTCAATGGATGTTTGTGGTAAGTGTCTTGTTATTAGATATTTTAATGTGCCTAACCAATTGAACACTTCTGAGAATAGGAATATCAGCACTCCGCATCTGATTGTCATTGCTTTCAGTGTTAATCATGACTTGTAAATTACAAACAGTTGTTTCAACATTTCTATTTTTACTTCAACGGACACTCGTTTCAGAATCTCCATTTTAATTGAAACTCTAAAAGCTTAGAATGCAATGTTCGTAGTATATAGCCTTTAAATTATGCAGAATTGATGCGTTCGGAAATCCTAATAGAAAAAGACGTCAGGATGAACACGCGTTGCCTGGTACTTTGGGCATTGTACCTTGTACCTCGATGCAGGTTCAACATATTTACTCGTTTATAGTGCCATTTTTTACCGGTTTAATGTTTACTCGATTTCGACTAAAGCCATAAACATAAATTGAATGAAAAACAAAAAAGATGACCCCTTTCGAAGTTCGTTAAAGCTCAAAGTGCATATCCAGTTGAAGTCTGCTCAGAGTGAATGCTAATGCTACGAGTTTTAAATACATATCTGCCGTAAATCGTGAATACGACTTATTTACACATACATATTATGTCGAATACAGTTAATATGCATACTGAACCAAAGAAGCTGCACCTGAACTTAATCTTCTTGATAATGCCAATTTATTACCCCAACTTCTGATGTGATCATTCCTAATGAAATGACTAATGACAATGACTCACGCTCACGCATCAACAAAAGACTTCTTTTTTCGTTAGGCTTCTATTCTTCTTATTATAGTATTATATCAATTAGGTTCCTGTGCCTAACCTAATCTCCAGTCAACGCAAAAATATACCTGCTTTGTTAGTCCGTTTGTTTACATCGTATTTATTGGGTTCAGGAATCAGGATCAGGACAAGGACAAGAGTCAAGGAGTAATGTTTAAACACATTGTCCTTCTGATTAAGCACAGGAAGTGCAGGTGCATCGTTTGAGCTTGCGTTTACTCTTATTCCAATGCATAATTTTGGCAAAAAAAAAGGCAGATTCAGATTTCGGATGCATAAAGCCTTGCATCATTGAAGTTGCCTGTGCTTATTTATGGCTCATAAATTCATTGGTCACTGTTGTGTAGAACATTATAACATAGCGTTTAAATTATTTTTACCCACGGACTCCTACATTTGCTGGAAGAACAGGAAATATCCGTCATAATTACATAAAAGCTTTCATGTGGTAATAAGTTCTCGTAGCACGTCATATGGGCCACAACAATATGGGCCACACCAATATGGGCCACACCAATTCGGGCCACACGTCATATGGGCCACACGGCATATGGGCCAGACGTCATATGGATGGGCCACAAAAAATAGATCCAGAACACGAAATAAGGACAAGAAAATGCTAAGAATTACGAGTTGATTAATTGATTAAGAATTAATTATGAAATGCGATGCTAAAGGAGATTCAAGTCAGATGGTCCTCAACACTCATGATTGCATAGAGGTTTCAACTATTTTCTTGGTGCATTTCCTTCAGCACTGCTTTCTCGGTCCGTTTAACCGCTGCTCTATCATCAGGACTCAGGACCAATAATTAAGTCGAAGGCTTGAATCGTCCTTTCAGCACTCTACATAGTTGGAGCCGATCATCCAACATTTTCGTTGAAGAACTCAAGGATTAACAAAGTTTCAGCGAGTCCCACTTGCTAATAATAGTTGAAGACTTGAAGACTATGCAAAATTGAGTGTTAAGGACTATCTGACTGGAATATCCCATAACATCGCATTTCATAATTTTAATTAATCAATTATAACTCATAATTAGCATTTCCTCATCTTTATTTGGTGTTCTGATGACCCTATTTTTAGTGGCCCATATTGTCAGTGGCCCATATTAGTGTGGCCCATATTGGTGTGGCCCATTTTGTTGTGGCCCATATGACATGAAAGGATAAGTTCTTAGTGTTTTTACGTTTTCCCTATTGCTTTGTGACTTGTGACTTGTGACTTGTGAAAGAATTGACGTTAAATTGAAAAAATATTCTTCGTAAACAATTAATGTTAGATATAGTACTTACTTAAATGATAAGTACCAACACATCTAGCGAAATATTCCAAATTATACCCATTATTGCTAGCAACATTGGCCATAATGAGCTTGTCGATGTTTCCTGAATCGAAATATTGATCTTTTGAAACAATAAGTACAATTCGAAATTGCAATGACGTTACTTTGTATCATTATTTTCAGTTGAATTCATTAACAGTCCAAGTCCAGGTGCGGTAACCACTTGCTTGTCGATAACCATCCGTTACTTCAGTTTGGCGAAACACGCGCAAGTGGTTTCCATGCAACCTTTACAAAAATGTGGTTCCCGCATGTGGGCTGTTTTAGAATTCAACCGATCGGCGATCACATGGAAAGTTGAATACAGTATTATGTACATAGTTCAACTTTCAGATCAAAAGTATCAGCAACTGTGAACAGTGTTTGGTCTTTGGCCCCACTTCCCCCGCGGGGTGGACTGAATTGCTACGCGTCTCGTCTTATTATTTGTGTCTTGACCAAACCATCAACCCCTTTTGAATAAACTTCGATCTTCGATATACCCAACGACCGCATATATGGTGTAGACACGTTAGACATTAGTAAATAATTCAGACATTTAGATAATTTAGACATAGTAAATATATTCTTTTTTTTTAACTATTGTTTTCTTACCTCATTGTAAATGCGGTATGTTCTTTTTATTTAATGGACAACACCATGTGAGAAGCCAGGTAGTTAATTGAGATCGTCAATATCCAATGAGTGTCGATAATTAAAGTTGACTTTGATCTTTGATGATTGTCCGTCCGATTCCGATGACGAC
Source organism: Ceratophysella granulata (assembly GCA_034694905.1). Taxonomy (NCBI): domain Eukaryota; kingdom Metazoa; phylum Arthropoda; class Collembola; order Poduromorpha; family Hypogastruridae; genus Ceratophysella; species Ceratophysella granulata. Next base: position 21,092 of record JAQFYU010000037.1, on the reverse strand, counting down.
GATGACTAACGACGACGCGGCGGCCACCAACGACCAAGCTTGATGAAAGTGAAGTTTCTTTGAGAAAAACGAAAGAGAAACACGAAAGATGAGATGCTGCTCATTCAAATTCTCCCTCGATTCCTGCTGAAAACGAAACTCCATATTGATCTCCGTAATAAAAAGCTCCTCCCTTTTCTTCGCTAGCACGATGCACTCGGCGGACTTACTTACCGTCTTTGGAGAAACAATATAGCTATTGTTTTATATATCTTTTAAGTGGCATTTGAAATCCTATTGTAAGTTCTATAGAATTTCAAGTAGAAATAATTTGCAACGAATGAAATAAAGTTACTCAAAAAATCAAATCAAAATGAATGAAAATATAAACGAATGAAATAGAGTTTTTACTGTCTGGTAAGCTTATTATGGAGGTGAGCCAATGGTGTTTTCTTATTACCGAATTTGATTTGCGTCTAAAACGCACACCTTTAATCTAAAATGAATGTCGAATCTCTCTATTATTGCACTTTTAATCCGGAGATGAATCGTATGCATTTTCTAAATTCCAAACAGGTCAAATATCCGAAGGAATATTGAACACTGCATATAGCCTAGTCATTAACTAAAGCTAATGTCAGAGATCTTCAAATGCTTCATGGAATAGGTAAGAATCACTTACGCCATCCTGGAAAATACAACTCAAAAAGGTCGGTAACATGAATTTGCAAGAAGGTTTAAAATTTTTAATCCGATAAATTCCAGGAAAACTAATTTGATGCAAACTCTGCACAGGATCCCATATCACATAGTCCCAATAATATTTGAAGGATCAATGATTCATGAAGGATACTCATCATAAGCTTGAGTAAAAAACAGTCAACAGTCAAATGCCTCCTTTTGATTTGATAAAATGTACCTTACCGGTTATTTTAATCCGTTCTAAGCTTATTCGGAATTTGACAACTCATATTCCAAATTCCAACTATGGTCGAATATTGACTTTCGATGAAGGAATAAGTCACTCAAAACGTTTTCATCCGTTTATCGGCTCTGTATTATAATATATAATTATTTCCCACAAACAAGTTGTCAAGTCCCTTCAACTGTTCAACGAAGACTGGATAGAGATAAAAGATGCGTCACTTTGCTTCCCTGTTCACTGTTCACTCATTGCTCTCTAATCTCCAACTTGGTCCAGTTCTGCACGTCTTAAATTCTGATGAAGCTTCAACACTGCTTCGCTCATTATGTCATTATACATATATTTCTCCCACAAGGGAAGGTTCACGGAGCTAGTTGTGCAAGATGAAGTGCAGAATGCAGAATCGCGTCGAGTGTCGAGTCGAGTCGAGTGTCGAGTTCAACCCAATCTCTGCCAGTGACTGACGCCTCAAGGATGAAAGATGAGCGTCTGTCTGCTTAATCAGAACCAAAGATTTATGCCAGGAAGGATTCAGTACATAATTTTTGCACCGAGATTAATTTCCATTAGTACCTACCAAAGAATATTTATTAAGTGTTATAATCGTTAAGAACACTTCGGCTCATCAATAATACAGAGGAGGGTGTGTGATGCAGTAGCTTTAGCTTTATTATAAGTACTTAAATAAAGGGGATTGGATATTGGATAATGATCATGCCTATTCATACGAGTAGTATATTTGCATATTTAGCTTTTGTCATTACCATCTCTGCATGAGGTTGGTTCTATGTATTCTAACGGAAATAATTATTTATTCAGGTTGTAAACAAGTATAAAAGGGAAAGAGAGTAACTGAATATGCCAATATGACTAGCAAATTGACCCAAAATCAAGCTTCGGTTTAGGCGTTTAGGTTTAATTGCATTACAAACTATGAATTGTTCATAGAATGTTTTACTAAAGATTTTTACTTTAAATGTAGTATATTTTCACATACGAGATAGATTATTATTAATTCCATACTTTCTTAGGCTCATGCGGAAATTTTTGACCCACACAGACCCAAATATGGAAATACGATCAATCGAGATCATTTCAGTCATGTTGTAGGGGAATATTTTAGAACGGAACAACAAACAAAGAAAAACCGAGGAAATATTCATTGAGATTTTTTCTGCATTTTATAACGAGAGAGGCACCCACTGGCCATCTGGATCAGGCTGAAATCAAAATCGTATTTGACCAAAGTGACAAGGTAGATGCTTTATTCAATTATAGTGAATTTGCATAAATTATATCAATGTGTTCAGTTTCTCTTTAGTCTTAGTCCTTCCTCAGTTCCACGCAGCCGGACGGACGCTGTCTTTCATCCTCACTTGAATCGAGAAGTTTTTAATAAAACTATGTTTCAGACCCGAAAGAAGCCGGTTATATCCTAAGAACAATAATGGTGGATTATAACCTTAAATACTTCGCCTGCTTATTTTGAGATACGGTAAGCAATTTGAAGCGTGATAGACATTGTCCTTCAATCTCCCGCAGTTGTCCCATGAATTAGTTTTTAAGATGTGGCCATTGTGCATTGTAGTCTGAATTGAATCATGGGGCTTATTTTCATCAGCATTTACTTTGATTGACATAGGTCTCCGCCAACTTTTTCTGATTCAGAGCAAGTGTTTTATAAGTGATCTGACGTGTAATGAGGTTTGCATGGGAAGTCTCTTTATCCAATACAAATTTCCGTAATTTATTTAAGCTAGAGAACTGGATAGTGTTTATTATATAGCATGCATCACGCACGCATACGGGTCTACTAAATACATAGAAAGTATGTATTTGTAAGTAGTTTGACTACTTCTGTTAAGAATCCAGCAAATTCGGATAGGGATGGGGATGATGATGAGTAGCCCATTTGTACTTGACCTACTTTGAAATCTGCGAATGTCGTTGATGTGTATACAGTTAACATATTTGAATATGCTCAACTGATCATGCTCATGTACATAGAATTTAATACACTATTTTATTACATTTGCGGCGTGAAGAACTCAATACTGACACCAAATTCCACGATGAGCAATCTGGCGAATCCAATCGTTTACCTCTGAATAGCGTAAAACAGTGCTACATTACATTTTGTATTTTATTAAGTAATATTAATTATGGAACTTAACCCTTAAGTACCTGTAACTCTGGCATAGACGCCTGGTTTACCCTTTCGAGCACATCCTGGAGCAAAATGCATTGAAAATTAGGAAAATGGATTTTATTTACTGTATTTAATTCAAATTACTTGGTTACTTGCCTTCTCCAAAGGAGACAATGCCGACCTGAGTGTACTTTCCGTCTTTAGAAATTGACAATGGTGAACCAGAATCTCCCTATAGTTTCAAATTCACATTTTTATAATGATGCTTTATTAAGGCTAAAAATAGAAATTCCAATTTTAAAATACAATTAGGGAAACCCCCAAACATTACCACACACGAGCCAATTCCACCCTCGGGGTAGGCGGCGCATAACATCCTAAGCATCAAGCGTTTCTTTGTATTCTTAAACTATTACTTCCACCATGGATAATGAACATGCCATCTTTTTACCTGGGTGTTATGTGTAGTCTAGGATTATAATTGTCTTTCATGTAATTCTCTGAGCATATTTCATTTGTAATAATTGGTATGTCTGCCTTCTGTAAAACGGTTGCCTGACTACCACCTTCTTTGAGCAAGCCCCAGCCTATGTACGTAATATTAGTAAATATGTAATAATTTTAGTTACACATTTCAATCAGAAATATGTAAAATCCAGTTACGTGGAAGTAGGAAGCACCTACCAATAGCTGTTCCCAATACCCCGGCATAGTCATCCGTCGTGTATCGAGGTGGAAGACAGACAGGTGCAACTTTCGGTTCCACGGTTGCTGTTAAATCGATAGGCTCGCTGAACTCGATAACGGCATAATCGTAATCGTGTCCACTCGGACTATTCAGGGAATACAAATAAATTGAATTTCTTTAAAGTAGAATTTCCGAAAAATTTCGGAATAAAGTACAGAAATAAAGCTTGTACTTACTCATAAAAAGGATGCGCCGTGATGGCAACGATACTTCGTCGAATCGTAATACTTTCACTATCATTGCTGAGGTCGTTTTCATTCAGAAGAATATCTGCCGCCGGAGGAAATACGAAAACCCTATTCCAGAAACTGGTTTGACGTAAATACAATACAAATGGATTACCATAATGATGGCTGATGCCTGGAACCACTGCGCAACTCACCCACTTGCTACTGTGCAATGCGCAGCGGTGAGAACAAATCTGTCATTGATCAAAGCGGCACCTGAATAATCAAAATAGTTGATATTAATTTGTCAAATAATTACTGGATTTGTCGTGAAAAATTCGCGCTTTCCCAGACCACAGAAGGGATTCCTCGTCGACTTAGGCAGCAGTCCCGCTATCCACTTCCATTTCAGTGGAGGAGCATCCTTCCCACCAACGATTCTCTGATTTGACATATTTTGGGTAGCAGCACCAGTGTTGGCGATTCCACAAGCTAATACGAACATGTAATGTAAATGTAGAATGAAGTATTATGTAAAAATACGAGTTTACTCATAGCAAATTTGAATTAATTTTTTACAGCAATTTTTCATTTCCGGTGGAGGCAACGTATTAGGGATACGATGCGTTGTAGCTAGGTCAATTTTCTCAGAACAAGTTACCAGGCAAGTGAATCCTGCAGTACGAAGCGCTATTGAGCGTGGAAGAACTGCCTCAAGGATATAGGAACCTGTTGTGACGTTCTTTGGTCCATTGTTTCCACAGAACCTTTTCAAAAAATATTTATTGCTCACGTTTCCCAAGTCAGTGATTTCAGTTCGATTAGCAGAGTTGGTTTGGTATTGGTTTGTCTATGTAAACTATTCACACCTTTCGGATGCAGATATTTTGTCTGTAATTTCCAAATATCCTCCATTACCGGTACATTTGACAGATTCCGTCAATTTAAATGGATCACAGGAAATGAGTGGGTAGCATCCGGAACCCTACAAGAGAGTGTTCAATGGCACATACGCAAACTTCTGAAGCCATCACAAATTACAATAAATCATAATTTTTATTCAAAAATCAAAAAACTGACGTAGAATTTCCAGGTGCAGTCGAAGTTGGTACTGGATGGATAAGGAAAACCAAATTGGTCCATCTTAATTTTGTATGACATATTCGATGTAATAGAATGTAATCCACAACCAGTGTCTAAAAATAGGCAAGGATAACATACGTTTATGACATCTAGAGCCTGAATTGTATATTGTGGACACAACATAACCTAAGACAGTAGGTATTTTGTTCATTCAGAGTAAATAATTAGAATATACCCTTGGAATCGGCGAACTTTCTATCATTGTGGCGGGAAGTATTGTCCGATTCCTGGAATTTCAAGTATTTAAATCCGGAAAAAATTTAGTATTGCATTGCCCTCATATTATTATAAGGTTTCACACGCTATCTAAAATTAGAAATCACTTACTAGTACTCGGGCTCGTGAAATTGCAAATAAAAAGAGAATTGAAACTGGATATTGCAACCACATTTTTACTCAAATTATTTAGCTTTTAAAAATGAAAACGTTTTGTTCCTGATTCATTTTCGTTAACCGCTCGTTCGGCAAGCAGAAAGTCAGAAGCCTCTTCAAATTGCAACTTTCAACTTCAACTGCTTCTGACTGAATTAGCTATTTCCTCCAATTTGATCCTCTGAGAGTAATAACGAGAGGTAAATCGTCCCCTCAAACAAATTCATATATTTCAATTATTTGCTTTCTATTATGATTCGTCGTTTTAGTACCAATTAACATACAATAACGAAATTAAGAATCAGGAAACTATACTAGTGTCATTTATGAATGAATGATTTCAAGTTGAACAACTACTAGAGAAAAGCGAAGGAATTATTCCAGCCGTAATTCGAATTAGGAATCAACCAAACCGTCATACAAAACTGACGGTGTTTTTCCAGCAAAACCTCCTAGCTAGATAGATTGGTTAGCCATAAGGCATTATAATTGTGCTAAACTAGTACGCTTGTGGCAATTCTGTCTTACAATTTGGTATTGACAATTAAATCACGCATATGAAAGCCAAAGGTTAAGCGGGATTTAATATAACCCTAAAGAATCTTTGAGTTCATGTCAAATACAAATTATCCGTGAAAATGAGTGATGTGAGCTGGAATTAGCTGGAATGAATAGAGTGCAATTACCTCAAGGTAATCGTACATGAATTTGAGCGTAGCACGTCATAAGGGCCAAAACAATATAGGCCAAGACAATAAGCGAATTTGAGTTGATCTTGGCAAGTTGAAAGTTATAATGCATCCTTTTTACCATAAAATGAATGCATTGCATAGCGACAAAACGAGTATCAGTGTGACTCGTCTTCCGAATCCGAGGTAAATTCTACGTAAGCCCTGAATAATACGAATACGATAAGTAGAGTAACACGTTAATTTTAATTTTGTTGATTCAAATTTTTGAATTTCAATAGAAAGTACAAGTGTATTTGATATTTTAGATCAGTTGGAATACTCAAAAAAATGGTCCTACATATGAAGTAGTTTAAAAACTGTATACAGAGAGGTTGAATTGAAACATGGAACCATCATGGGAATCATTCACTCCTTCTTCGAATTTGATTGACACATGGTCGCAGCCAATTTTGCCTGATTCAGAGCAAGTAATTTACATGTGGTGTACCACACCATAGATCTGCACAGGAAATCTCTTTATCCAATCAAAAATGTCCATTATATATTTTAGCTAACGATTGCTGCTGCATAGTGTTTCTAGCGCGCATATACGAGTCAAAAAATCATGTTAAAAAGAATGTGAATTAGCCTGGTTTAAATACTTTTATTCTGCTGAGAATCCAGTTGATTCAGCTTGGGATGAGCTTTCCATTTGTTCTTGATCTGCATTGAAATCTGCAAATGTGGATGAATTCGTGCCTTCAGGTAGGTATGCAAAGTGAATAAGTGACTACCTACTTACTACATAGGCTTCTGATAGTCACGAAATTTTATACTTTTGAGTGTGATTATTTCAAACTCTTTATCGGCACGGCATCCGCTCACGATATGAAAGGAGGGAATGAATTGAATAGCTTGTATCTTGATTAATCATACAATATTGTATTTTCGCGAACATTGACCTTGTCAGTTCGCCGAATTTTATTGTTATTCGTTCTTAATTCAATCAAAAATTCCTGATTTCGCAGAGTGATTACATTTTTTATCATAAACTACGATATACGGATGATTTACACTAATACACTAACATAGCTCGAAGTTAACATTTTCATCTAGATCATATAGACTATACTCCACTTGTAGTAGCGCAATGAACTCATGAATCCTGACACCAGATTCCCCGATGAGCAATCTGACGAATCCAATCGTTTACCTCTGAAAGGCACGAAGAAAATTGTTAAAATAAAAATACAATTGAATTTTATTAATATTAATAAAGTTATTAATTGTTTAGAGCCAATTTCAACGTAAGATTTTACCAGTGACTCTGGCGTAGACGCCTGGTTTACCCTTTCGAGCGCATCCTGAATAAAAGGTCATTGAAAAATAATAAATTGATTTCCTACTTTGTTGCATTAATAAATCGGTTGCTTACCTTCTCCAAAGGAGACAACGCCAACTTGAGTGTACTTTCCATTTTTAGAAATTGAAAAGGGTCCACCCGAATCCCCCTACAGTTTGAATTTTAATTTTTTGCAATCCTTTATTTCGATTTTTTTTTCAAATGAAAACTTCAATCTTGAAAGAGCTTACTACGAAAAACTAAGATATTACCTGACATGAGTCAATTCCACCCTCGGGGTACGCAGCGCATAACATCCTAAGTTTCAAAGATTTTTTTTCGATACTTACAAATATTGCTTCATTGGAGAATGAACAATAGTCTATTTACCTGGGTGTTATGCGTAATCTTGGGTCATCATTGTCTTTCTTGTAATTCTCTGCGCATAGCTCATTTGTAATAATCGGTATGTCAGCTTCCTGTAAAACGGTTGCTTGACTACCACCTTCTTTGAGCGTGCCCCAACCTTAGTGGGTATAAATATTCATATGATTCATATGATGAAACATTTCAATCAAAAATGTAAACTTCGGTTTTTACGTGAAAGTATGCAACATGAACCTACCAATAGCTGTTCCCAGTACCCCAGCATATGTATCCGTCGTGTATCGAGCTGGGAGACAGACGGGTGTAACTTTCGGTTCCACGGTAGCTGTTAAATCGACAGGTTCGGCGAACTCGATTACAGCATAGTCGTAATCCTGGCCTATCGGACTATTCAGAGAATAAGCAAATCCTCTTGTAATTACCCTTCAAGGTAGGTTTTTGGAAGTCTGAAAAAATGCGTGAGCTTACTCATAAAGTGGATGTGCCGTGATCGCAATGATGCTTCGTCGAATTGTAGTAGTTTCGCTATCATTCTTGAGATCATATTCGTTCAAAAGAATATCTGCCGCTGGAGGAAATCCGAAAAGTCTATTTCGAAAGCATGGAACGAAAATCTATTAGGAAGATAGATGGCCGTTACTGAGATTTCCTGTGCAGCAAAACTTACCCAGTTGTCACTGTGCAATGTGCAGCGGTTAGAACAAATCTGTCATTGATCAAAGCAGCACCTGAATATTCAAAGTAGTTGAATTAATTTACAAAATAATTTCTAGATTTGTAGTGAACATTAGTGATTTCACAGACCACAGAAGGGATTCTTCCTTGTCTTGGGCAGCAGTCCGGCGATCCACTTCCATTTAAGCGGAGCAGCGTCCTTCCCACCAACAATTCTGTGATTTGGCATACTTCGAGTAGCAGCACCAGCACCAGGGACTCCACATGCTATACAAATATTCAATGTAGTATCTAAAAATAGTTTACTCATTGCAAATTCGAATTAATATCTTTACAGCAATTTTTCGTCTCCGGTGGAGGCAAGGTATTTGGGATACGATGCGTTGTTGCTGGATCAATTTTCTCAGAACAGGTGACAAGACAAGTGAATCCTGCAGTAGGAAGCGCTATTGAGCGTGGAAGAACTGCTTCAAGGATATAAGAACCTGTTGTAGCGTTTTTTGGTCCGTTGCTTCCGCAGAACCTTTTTCAAAAAATAGTTAATGCTCACGTTTGCCATTAGTGATTACAGTTCGATTAGCAGAGTTGGTATTGGTTTGTCTATGTAAACTATTCATACCTTTCGGATGCAGATATTTTGTCTGTAATTTCCAAATATCCTCCATTGCCGGTACAGTTGACAGATTCCGTCAATTTAAATGGATCACAGGAAATGAGTGGGAAGCATCCGGAACCCTACAAGAAAGTGTTCAATGGTACATACGCAAACTTCTGAAGCCATCACAAATTACAATAAATCATAATTTTTATTCAAAAATCAAGATACTGACGTAGAATTTCCAGGTGCAGTCGAAGTTGGTACTGGATGGATAAGGAAATCCAAATTGGTTCATCTGACTAATTTTGTACGACGTATTTGATGTAATGGAATGTAGTCCACAACCAACGTCTAGAAAGTAGGCGCAGAAAATATACGCGAATGACTTCAAAATATATTTGCTTGTTCGTTTACAGTAAATAATTCCAATATACCCTTGGCATCAGCAGATTTTCTGCCATTATTGCCGAAAATATTGTTCCATCCCTGTAATATATAAATAAATATAAAATAGTGTAATAGTGCTGGTTGTTATGGATACTAAATGCAATTGAAGCATTAGGACGCACTTACCAGTACTTGAGCTTGAGAAATTGCAAATAAAACGAGAATTACAACGGGATTAATTAACCACATTTTGAATTGATTTACCGATTAGTTAAAATCTCAATCGGCAAACAAGAAGCTAAAAGTTTCTTGAGATTGTATCCAGCAACTGCTTCTAAATTATCAATTTCCTCCAAATTTATCGTTTGCGAGCGACAATCGATCGTCACTCAAACAAATTATGTCATTTGCATACAAAGATTCGTCGTATTGATACCAATCAACTTACAATGACGAAGTATTTTAAGGATCAAACACCTCTTATTCAATGTCATTTATGATTTCTAGTTGAATAATTAGTTGACGATAGCAATTCAAATGAATTGTTCCCACAACCCCTTGCTTGTAATCGGAATTTTAAACAGGGATCAATCAAACTGTTATAAAATGCTAGCATTTTGCTTATATCTTCCTTTTCTAGATCTTTGGTTTGGCGGCATAATTGCGCTAAAGTAAATAGACTGTGGTCAATTAAATGTCTATACTAATTGGTCTGTACAATAATTTTACATGAATAAAGCCAGAGGTTATGCAGGGTAAAGGCGCAGGAATAATTCTGTTCATCACAAAAAGTTGATGCAAATCCAACAGTATTCACTGTGATTATGAACAATGTGAGCTGGAATTAATTATGAACCAAGTCCCATCTCAATTACCTATTCATATTACCTATTTGGATTTGGAGGAGTATTGAGTTGAGATCATTAGTACTTTGACTCTGCCTCTCCTTCGTGTCTTTTTAAATGTTGAAACATTGAGGGTCCTCACGAGCGGACGGTGAAAGTTCGTATTTGCGTAACTTCGTTTTCAAATCAAGAATTCGCACGTATTACGCGCCATTTCGAGATCGGTCGTTTTTGTAAGTAGTGAATTTGCTTGTTTCGTATACTTTGTTGCATTTCGCCGGTAGAACAACTGTGTTAGGTCATTGACCTGTGCCAACAATGATTTTTCTTAAACTCAGATCAACGTAACGTAAAATAAGCAAGCAAAATAAATGACGAATAAAAAGCATGCCTACGAGGCGCGCAAGTTCGTATATCCAGCGTAATTAAAAATCTATCTGCTGATTGGCTCCTGTGTCCTATTTGTCGTACATATGCATGCTTACAAACACTACACTGCAGGTATTAGTAGGTGGTATTCACTTTCACTGGACTCGCCATTTTGCTACCTGTCTAATGCGGATACTAGTAGAAGTAGAGAATCCGTAATTTAAGTGGATCTTAACAAAATAAAAATTTGTCATGAAATGAAAAATGAATGCATTGCATAGTGGAGGAGGCTGATAGTGTGCATTTTGAATTGTTATTACTTAAAGCAGAGATGTATTTAGCCAGTTTTTTTAGGCTCTAATGGTAGCGAAAGCTCTCTAAATCGTGTATCGTGAAGTTCTCAATAATACTTTAGTGAAGTGCGCGTTCAGCGTTTGCACGTTCTTCCTATGAATCTAGACAAAGATCTGTTGCTAGCTTCGGAGTAATTACTGCAAAAATTTAAGGCAAAAATGAAATGACAAATAACATTGAAATGCTGTACTTTACTTTGATCGTTAATAATTTGTTTGGTAACCTGCCCAATATTATTTTGTGTTTGTTAATTGAATACTTCTGCCAGCTAAGGTATTCCAACTTAATACTAATCCTATGCAAGGTGTCTTGACAACCTGATGATTTCTGGCTTATAAGGTTAGGCCATGCTGGAAAAAGAAAACTTCAACCATTTCAAAATGGAACTGGAGAAATTTTCAACCAGCTCGTGGGGAAAGAGCGCAAGAGCTGGTGCCGTAGTAGCCTTAACAAATGAATTGAAAATTGGCTTCACATTTTACACGAACATGGTAACATCATTTAATTTCAACTTTAAGACATCGAACTTCTAAATCACACAAAAATAGGTCGCTAATTTTAAAGTATTTAATTTAATAGGTATTCCAAAAGCAATATTATCACACTTTTCACTGTATTTGTTTTTTGCTTCAATCGGAATCTTCGGACTCCGACAAGTTTACCTCGAAAGTTCTTCCAAATTGCTTTCGTTTTCGGAGATTTCTTCTTTTGTGCTTGGCTTCTTCTATAATCTCATTCAGAAACTTGATCCTAATGAAAGTTCTTATCTTCACATACCTCTTAATAATTTCCAATTCGACGTTGGGAAAGTCTTCAAGAATTCTGGTTGCCAATATGTTTATGACGCCCGGGTTTCGGTTGACCTTCCATTTCCCCTTCTCATCGTGGTATGTTTTAAAATACGTGTTCGACGCTCTAGCAAGGTTAAGAAAATCGTAGGACGGTATGGTCGGCGCCTTCTGATATACACTGTAGCCAGCTTTGCGGGTTTCGATTTTCTTGATCCGGTTGCATAACCAAGTTTAGATACTTGGATTTGAGTTTGAATGCGATGTATCCTGTCAATTTTTCTTCCCTCCAAATTCACAAATCTCCTTCAGGCTTGAATTTCTAAGGTTAGTCATTGAAAGGGTCCAGTTCTCTGACGAAATCTCATCTCCCATCGTAATTTGTGATATTGCCTCTTCGATATTCTTGGAAATTTTGGGAAAGTCGTTCAGATTTTCGCCCATCAGCGGCGCTATCCTACTTGAAAATATTACCGTGTCGTCATCTTCGTCCTCACCCTGGATAACTGGGCATGTCGACCGTGGAACCAAATAATACCAGAGCAGGCACAGGTATTTTAGCCTGTATTTGGAATCGACGGGATTTTGGGTTTGCTTAAAATGTCCAATAGATAGATTAATCCCGAAGGCATTCTCAGCTATATCCTGGTTGAGACGGTTTACATGGATGTACTTGATTTTCAAGGATGAGCTGCTAAGATCTTTGTATAGTGACTTCAAAGCATTATTGCACATCAAGATACCAGTCTGAAAGGGGTACATCGATTTAGGAACAAACACCGTCAAATTCCCGATCTCGTAATAAAATTCAGCCAAAATACGCTGCTGTTCGGGCAAATTCGTTCCATATGAGCACTTGAGAGGATTTCGATCGTTTTTGATTCTGGAATTGAGCAGATCAAAACAATCATTCGCTAGTTTAATGAAGGCCGCCTGTCGCTGCTTCTGAGGAAAATATTTTCCCATGGCGCATGAAACATCGTTCGAGAGAGTTTGAAATGCCAAGCTCACAACCATTCTCTCCGCTCCAGTCACTTCCAGATGTCTCTTTATGAACCTATGGCATATTTTGAATTCGTTGCTATCGACTCGTAACAAATGCTCCAGATCTTGCTTCCGAACCAACGTCCTGTCCTTCAATTTGAAACCGTGATCCAGTAAATTATTTCGTAGCAACTTGATTAAATGGGGAGGATCTGGGAAAGAGTACACCGGCTTCCCGGTGACGCCATTGATGAATGACGGGTTTTTGAAGGTCACGCCTAATTTGTTCCAGATTCCACGGTTAGAAGGTGCACTATCGCACGTGATGGACAATACATTCAGCCCGGCGTCATGAAGGCTTCGGATTAACCTTTGAACATCATCACTTGAAAGTTTATGATCGTATCCGTATTGAATAGGTTGTTTCCACTTCAAGAAAAGTCCACGAGCAAAAATTACTAACATATATTTGTGTGTGCCGAAGATCCGGTCCAACGCTGGATCGTATCCCACCGTCCCGTCCAAACTCATCTCGTCAAAGCAAAGTGAGCACTGCCTATCAAAACCCAGCAAAGACGATACTTAATACAAACTTCCAGAATTTTGTGAAATATTAATTAAAAATTAATAAATAAAAAATTAAAATTGATTACCTTTCCATTTCTGTAGCTTGAGAGAACTCACATTTTAACATCGTTAAAATGCATCGGAGTAGTCCAGGTTCAAAGTGAATCTTCTGGACCCATCTCTTTAGAGTTGTTGTCGAGGGCAATGGAATTTCCCAGGAGGTCCTTACAAATTCGTATGCCGCTATTGACTTTGCACGGAGACACAAGGCCTTACTGACGTCCTCCTCGGTCCAGATGGTCTTCGACGTTTGCTTCAGAAACATTTTTGTTAGACGTTGCGTGAAATGCATCGAAAATGCGTTACGGACCGATGTAATTCCCATGGTTTTCTTTTACTTTCGTAAATTGTTCACGTTGGACTTAATTTCAACTAGTGACGCCCTCTTAAACTTAGATTTCCAGAATGCAATCTTCTCCTTGCACAGGTTTAGAATAGTTGTCGTGGTTCGCATTTTTGCTTGACATCGAAGCTTCTCGGCTGAGAGCATTTTGGTCAAATTCCCACATTTCGTCTTGAGTTCTTCAATTCGTGACATTTCGACGACATCACTGCAGATAGAAATGCTAAAATGAGTATCTACCCATTTTACTACTCATCAAAATACCTTTATTATTACATATACTTTGTATAAATTTGCACCAACCTTCGCACAATTTCTGGGTCTCGAATCCTTACTGGAATAAACGGTCCGACGGTCTGACACCCCACTCCAAAATTCAGTAGTAGAACCTCCTTTCCAATTTTAGTCTCGGCGTTTAGAAGTTTAACCGGCAAGTCCAGTACGAGCGTAGTTTCCAGAGTTTAGGAGCCTGGAAATTCCGAAATGAGCCGTAATTTAGAATGCGCACTGGTTATAATAATATATATGAGTTTATTCATTTCATTTCAATTGGTAGTAGATTTTGGATTTTACCATAATTTGTCCTTGGAACGGCAGCACTCGTCAGCACACGGCAAGGTCCTTCAACGGAGTCTTTGAAGTCGCAGGGTTGAAAATGATCTGAGCACAAAAATGATCTTTGATGACAATATTTTCTTGCCCACAGTTCTTCGTCCAAATATCTCGAGCAGGATGTTCTTTAGGAAAACGGAAGAATTGAACAACTTTTCCGCCTTTCTTGCACTTCTACGACGTATTGGCACATCCTTTCACAAAACAACTTGACATTCTGAACTATGCTAATTGTAACTTAATTTCAGGATTAACTAAATATATTTCACAAGATGCAGTGCAGAGTAGTATACAATAGTGCCGGTGGTTCACTTACAAGAGTGGAGAGTGAACTTCAGAATTTCTAAATTTCAAAATAAGTTGGAATAGGACGCGACTTGATGCAATTTTGCAACAAATCCGTCAGATGTGTCATGCGTCATTCATTTTAGTGCATAAGAGATACGTACGAGTATTGGCGTATTGGCCGACATTGTTGCGAGATGAGATGAAAGGCAGGTTTGCGCTAGCGGTGGCTCGAAGAACTATCTCGTTCGTATTTGCTTGATGCATTGTTTACTTTTGGCGCTCGGATTTGTTTGGGTTTCAAAAAAAAATAGTTGGAAAGTAAAAAATGAGCATGGCCTAACCTTATACGCAGAAGTGTCAACAAACCTTGATTCTATGAAACTTCAAATAAGTTAACCCATTGAGGAATGAGGAATGCTAGACATGTGTGTTTGTTGGTTTTTATGGTAAATACTAACTTTAACTAGAGGGTGAACCACTGCAACCTAGAGAACTATGAATACTTCTGCCCAGTTTTGAATTCTTGCGTACCAAACGGAAATCGAAGCGGCAGAAGCCGAAATCCCGTAAACCCAACGCACATCACCTCGACTGTCGATATATTGGGGATTAAGATAAGGTTTTATTCAATTTCCACCATAAACGTAACAATTTATAGTAGCATAGTGGCATTTCAATTGGATTAGCGGTCTGGTAAGTTTCATTTCATAATTTAGCATTCAATTTTCGACAGGCAGCTTAGTTGAATACTTCAGAGAAGGCTTGGCACAGACAAATGACAATCACCACGACAGCCAGTTTGCCCATGAACGGAATCCGAAGAAGCCAAGGAGCGTTTTCTCGGTCCAAGCGATACTTTGAATACTTCTTTTGAACCTTGTCATTGCTGAAGAATGCATCCAGTTCCTCCTTGATGTCCGGGTTCTCAGCAACCCACTTTTGATAGGCAGCGATGGAATCCTTGGTGGGGAGATGACCATGTTCCTCCAAGAACACTTTGAACCGTTCAACCACACCTGGGCTGGCACGGAACTTGTACATCTCAGGATCAGAGTCGTCCGAATCCGCGTTGTTGGAATTCTTTTTCTTTGAATCCTTCTTCTTGGCCTCCTTCTTCGGAAGCTTAGATTTCTTGCTCTTTCCCTTTCCAGCACCCTGAGTCGGAGCGCTGGACGCCTTGTCACGCTTCGGGTTTCCACCAACAACTTCCGGTGAATTCAAATCGGAACACCTGTAATTTAAACGGAGGCGCTCTGTACTTTAGTTGCTTTAAGGAAGCAAGGTCCTCTCGGGGAAGCTCACGTGCATATCAAGATTGATTTTTTTTCAGCAATTATAAATAAATAAAATATTGAAGTTACCATTCGTCGTCCAGCTTATCTTTTCCCAATACTTTCCGCGGGCTTTGTCCGCTCGCATTGACATCCGCCTCCTTTAGAATTTCCAAGAATTCCCAGCTTTCAGAAGGAGAAGCTTCGCATTCTGCCTCCTCTTGGTGAACAATCTCGGTGCGAGGACGTCCACGGTTTTTAATAGTGTTGTATTTCTCCCAGTATTTCTTGTCTGAAGCTGCAGTTCTCCGAGGTTCACGCTTCATTCTCGCTTCGGAATTCGGATTAGCTGTTACAAATTATGAAAAATATTACTTTCCTGGTGCAATGGTCTTTGAAATACTCGGTTGACTTTGCCGCATAATCAAACTCTAACAACAAGAATCACACCAGTAGAGATGATACACTGTAACTACTTCTCTTAAAAATATAATGAGTACTTTTATTACATTTTTACTTCCGCGTTTTCAAGACTTTTCAAGTACTTTACGAAGTGAAATGGTATTTAAAGTACTATAAACAACACCAACACGGCAAGTCCTACATGAAGGTCAAACGAAAGTCGAAGTAGAGCTATCTGCGGTTTTTCCGTCACCCGAAGACAACGGTCGATGTTTTCGCTACTTTAACGTCTGTATCCGAACGTTAACGGACTATTTGTTAAAATAGCGAAATGCGGTTGCGCTCTGCTAGGCCTTGGCCTTATCTAGAAGAACCTGGCAGATTCTGACTTCTTTCAGAAAGTAAGACCCAACATACAATTACTGACCTTGCACCGCCTTGATTTGCAACCGAAGTCTGGAGTTGAAAACTTTAACTGTCTTACACAGACGACGGTCAACTGAAGAATGAAATGACAGAAAGATCCGCGGAATATTTACTACTTAAACACACAAACTCATGACATATTTACCTCCTTGTACGGTTGGGGTTGTCAGTAGTGTTGTATGCGGCAAGTGGACGAATGAGCAAGACGAAGGAACTCGCGCAAAAACTCAAATGCGAGGAAAACGGTTGAATTGTAGTCCTGCGCACTAGTATTACGAAACACAACATAGCATAGAAGTATCGCTTCACTTTCTATTTATAAAAAAATGTCAAAGTCGGAAGAATTTTTTTTAGACTTTTGAACCAGACAATAGTGCACGGTGATACTTATAGTACACTATGTAGCCTTCAACCATATAAGTAAAATTAAAATTAAACCTGTATCTACTGCGTTCACCTGAAAATTGTTCTTCAAGATGGCGCCAAAAAAGTTTTTTTTTTACACAATGGGAGCAATCGGCTGATGTTAGTGTTGGTTATTGTAGTTGCTGCTGATTAAATTACCACGCTAAATGAATTGACAAGGCACTAGTGAAGGCAAATTAAGGAGTACATATATTAGCCATGTAACATTTTGAGATATAAAACAGAATTACCTTTATAATCCTTTAAGGAAAAGTTTTATGGCTGTTGGTTTCCCAAACCGAGTGTACTGATATTTGTGCGCTCTTAGACGTTCTCAATTGTCATATTAACATATTTCAAAGCAAACTGAATTATTTCGATGTCGATGTCGTCTAAAGAGCTGGAAATTCTACAGCTATAATGTATCGAACGAAACAAATTTAAAATTAGTTTCTACGTAAATGCAGGGCTTTTCCCACATGGAAAAATGTGCAATGGAATGAACCCTGTTCTATATTACATGATGTATAACTTCGTACACTAATGCCAGATGCCAAAGTCGATTTTGAATTTTGAAAATTTTGAGATTTTTTTAAAAATAGGAAGCGAAGCGATACTTTTGTGATATGTTGTATTTCGTAGTACTAGTATAGAGTACTACAATATCCAACACTAACGTCAGCCGATTGCTCCCATTGTGTAAAAAAAAATTTGGCGCCATTTTGAAAAATTATTTTCAGGTGAACGCAGTAGATACAGGTTTCGTTTTCATGTCTATTTTACTTATATGGTTGAAGGCATAAGTATCGCCGTGCACTAATGTCTGGTTCAAAATTCGAAAAAAAAATTCTTCCGACTTTGAGATTTTTTTATAAATAGAAAGCGAAGCGATACTTCTGTACTATGTTGTGTTTCGTAATACTAGTATGCAGTACTACAATATCCAAAAGTAACATTGGCCAGTTACCAGCATCTTCTAAAAAAAAATTTTTGCACGCCATTTTTTGCGAATTTTTTTGCCACCCCACATGCGAAAATGTTTAGCGGAGAAGAGTTTTAGCTAACCCATACTATCTCCTTAGCAATCTTTGAAAGTTTCACCCAAATGCACTCTGGGCCCAAAATCCCAAGAAATCCTAAAAAATCGTGAAAATCGACCTTATCCGGTAAGGTCCTTTGCTCATCTCGATGAGTACAACAACCTTCGATATGGTCATTTCTTTGTAATGTCAAGGGTCACTGCGTTCCCTACCAGCCTACCCGAAAATAACTTTTGTGTGTACTTAACCATTTTTCGTGCAGGCCCTTCTGTCCAATAAACCCGGGGCTGTCGCTCTGAAATCTGTCAAGTGATCATGCGATCACCTGATATAACGGTCATTATTTTCGTGACATAGTCGTCTCGTCGGTATCCCAATGTTAAAGGGAATACTGTAATGGAACGAAATTAGTCAAATGAATGTCGGGCTGAAGCATAGATAACCGGTTTCTAGCGAGATCGGGATTTAGTCGCCTGTCGCCTTTTCACGAAAATGAAAAGAAAATCAGAAATCACCCGGTTATCTCCAGTCCAAACAAATGTGGGTCATTTAATAGGTCATATAAATTAATAATAATTAAGTAGGAGTAGGAGAACCTAGCAGACTCCGACTTACCTAAGAAGTAGAAAACAGAAACACAACTGCCCTCGCTGACACGGGTCACTGGTTTAGTTTGCTTTCAAAAACAAGTCTGGTGTCTGGAGCTGAAGAAAAAGACGTCCTCCTCGGACGAAGGCCAACAGAAGAATGACTGAACAAGGAACGAACGGAAAGAACCAGGATTACCTTAACAAACAAACTCATGCCGTCATGACACATTTACCTCGCTGTGTTCGCTTGAGGTTGTCAAGGATATATCTGGCATGTGGACGAGTGAGCAAAACGAGGAGAGTCGCACCAAATACAAACGAGGAGGGAAACGAATTTGCTTGGACAACGACAATCTCCAATCTCGAATGCAACCTTAGCTAGCATGCGCAAATCGCAAATAAATCTAAAATACTTCAAACGCCGTGAAACAATCGAGATATATAATTTAGTGAAACTCGTATTCTACATCTTCAGAAGTCAAATAACCTATGCTGATAAAATACAGAGTTTCCTTTGCAAAATCAGCCAAGCCCTTTATGGATTTAGTATTTCTTATACAACTAAACTATACATCCTCTGATCGACAATTAGAGATTTTGAATTGTCAATTGGTGGAGGATATTTCTCGAAGGCCAAAATACTCCTGCGGGCAAAATGCAAAACCATTGGCAAGCTTAACAGCTAAAAACGCACGTTATGCCCGAAGAAAGGTGTACTACATATGCCGTGCAAAATACTATTTAACCGTTAGATATTGCCAGTAGAAAGTGGAGATATTAAATTAAAATCAAATAAAATATAGGCTTAAGCTAATTTATACAATTAGTGCTGATATATATTTCATTGCCTCGTTTAATATCCTATAATTACATGCGTATTGCATATGGTACATATATATTATGTATACGAACTGAGTTGATACATTCAAAATGAACACTACGTCATTGTCGAATATTACTGTCGGGTGAAAGCTATCTTAATCATAAACCGAATTTACAGGGAGAGAGTTTACCCATTAAACCTTGGTTCTTCTATGGACAAGGGTTTCGGCACGTTCTTTTGCTTAAAGATTAAACACGGTTTCTCCATCTCGCATGACCTTTCCAAGATGTACTTTTCATACATCTTTTATAAGTACGACTTAAAATGTGAAGATTGCCTAAACCCAACAGTAGTAAAGAGCAAAAAGACACAGTAAATAATGGACTAAAGAATGTAGCGTGCTTCGTAAATCGTAAATGCAAATAATATCACAGTGTGTTAAATCTTGTCACTAATACTCTTGAAGACGTTTGAATCATTTTCAATTATTTATCCAGTACTCCAAGCACCCAGGAAATACTACTTGAAGGTCATTCAAACTCCGGAATGTCATCAAAATTAAATCCGGCGACTCCCATGAAGGCATAGTACGCGATGCGGACGTGGTAGAATCCTGAAATAAATATGGAATCACTGGAATCAGATGATACATACCAATACACTCATCGATGAGGCACTATTTAGAGCGGCAAAACATATCATATTCACATTTTCGAATTAAAACTAAGATTTGTAGTAGTGATAGTGAAAGTAGAAGCTTACCAGGAATAAACATAAGGAAGCCAATAACGATCATCGGGAGGATTCGATCAATGTAGGTCTATTTCAAGTTTAAAATACAAAGCATAAAATGGGTCCTTCATGTTACATAATAGAATTCATGTCTCAAACTGATAACCAAGAATCCTGTAACCTACTTCAGGTGACAGTTCCTTGAAGAGACTCAGGAATCCAAAGATTAGCAGAAATGATCCGACGACGAATAGAAAGGCTGCCAAGCAAATTGACTTCTTTGGAATACGGATGGGCGGCCTCTGGAACTGAAATTACAAAAAAAAACGACTCAGTTCAATTCGACTCGAAATACATACCATTCACCAATATCTGCAGTGCAGTGCAGAAGAGTGCAGTAGTGCAAATATCAAATGTTATGTAAGTAAGTACACGGAATGTAAAGTTATCCTGTAGGATGGCAACTCCAACTTGGCCCACAATTCAAAACTCCTTGAATATGGTGAAACCGGTTGTGGGCATTGATGGAACCAGGCGTGATTGATCCAATTAATATAAAATTCATGTATTTATTGTATTAATGTAATTAATGTATAATAAAATACGTTTTCGATTTTCAAAAAAATTCCCAAAAATAGACCTTTTATTTT
>JAQFYU010000036.1:0-43429 GCA_034694905.1 Ceratophysella granulata | reverse complement strand
TCCACATCGGATCGATGGGAGCCAGGACTCCTCTACGAAAAATGTGGTGGGTGTGTAGACTGAGTGGACGGAGGGAAATAATGAGTTCTGTTCTGATCCGTGGCATGTATATGAGATGGAGTGAGAATGGTAAGAAGTTAGTTTGTGAGATAAAGGCGTAGAGTGGTGGTGGCGGGGTAGAGCCGTCTGGCCAGCCTCTAAGATTTTATATGTATTGACTACAAACAGTATCGATCTGGGTTGGAATAAAGGGAATGTGGCTTTGGGTTCCGTGGCTAGTTTCGTTTCTGGGAAGCGGGAAGACGACGGAGAAGACGAGGAGAGAAAGCATGGCCAAGCAGAGAAGAAGGCTTAGGGAAAAGTTGAAACGAAGCCGAAGGCAGTTGTACTTGATGTACTCTCTTATATCAAAAGTGGAAAGAAAGCTGGCGCCTTATTTTTTGCTCATTTTCTCCTCTTTTTCACAATCCATTCTCTTCTCCTCCTTCTGATATCTTTATTTTCCTTCCAGGATGAATTGAATGATGAATACAATCAGTCTTCTCTGCTGCCGCCGCTCCTCTCACTCCACTCATTAGTTCCCTTGCCTCCAAGACTCCCATTGTCAAATTAAGGAAAACTTGTCTGTTCTCATCCTCTAGCCACACGCCGCTGGCCTTGCACCCATCCCTTGGTCCACTAACTACGAATCACACAAACTTTATAATTATGCAGACCCAAGAGGAAAAAAAAGAGAGAACACAAACACAGTTGACTTGACAGACTCAGACTCTCAATCTCAACTGAACCAAAGTTTTGGGGGGTTTCAGAACAGTTCTGGGTCAATTCCGGTGAGACTTGGTCAACTTATTCTGTAGTAGGATTTCTTAAGCATGGTCCTAAATTCAGAGCTAAAAACTTCGTAATGTAAAATGCTTAATAATATTCTCACCGCCAATAAAGCCGTTTCTCACCGCAAAATGAGTCAGTTGACCATTAGGCGCTTTCACCATGGAATGACTAACTTCAATTTCGTAAAGCAAGGTTATTGTACATAGGCTCCTGTGGAGGATTTTTGTACATTCTGGAGACAAGTTTAAAAAAAATTTACATAGGGATAAACCCGGGTTTTTGAATGTGGAGAAAGTTTGGGGTAAACTAATTTATTCGGAACTCAACTAAGTTATGTAAATTCACGAAATTAGCTAATTTTGCTTGGAGAATCGAATTTATTGGCGGTGAAACTAAATCATAGCTCATGACCATATAAAAAGCTGAAGTAAAAATGTCATCTCAGTATTTCCAATGACTTTTACCTTATTGTAGGCACAACTTTCACCTGGTGTAATTTATTAAACTGAGGTACAATTTGCAAGCCGAAATCCTGAGAGTAGTAAATTTTGCCGATAGAACCATTGAATGGGTTTTAAAATTGACTAGCGGTTGTTATAGTCACAGTCAAGCTGTGATTCCTTTCCAATTAAGCAGGTTATCCGTGAGATTATTTGTAGAAATGTGGTTAACTAAAAATATAACGGCTTAGTGCTAACTCATAATGTTCAAACTTTGTTAACTAGCCATTGACCAGGACCATTTTGTATGATTTATTTAAATTCACACAGGAATCGAATCCTTGTACATAAATTGTGGTTCTGGGACAATTCTGTGAATGGTTGCTAGGCGGTATTAATTATCACTAAATTGCCTCCGAGCGTTTCACATACCTAGCTTAACCTTACTAGTCATTTAACTTATTTAAAAATAATAGCCTAACCTAACTACAGCCAAATTTTAGAACAAGTTTAAAAATTATTTCCACCAAACTTTCGCCCGTTCAATTGCCTATCTGCGGTAATTGATAGACGAATTATGTCATACCAGTAGCTGCCTGCTGTTGACAATTTCCGAGCTTAATTCTCTACTATTTCAGCTCATCTTCAGTCCCAGACAAAAACATGCACACTTGGATGTCACTGTGACATAGTAAGATGTCTTTTAACATGAGGTGAAAGTGAGTTGAAGGGAATTGTCGAATGATCCATCCGAATTTTTCCCATTTTCTGAGAAGCTGCTTTAGCCAGACATAGGATGGAACGAAGTTGAGTGAGTTTGGAGCCTGGTCCCTGTGTGACAGAGGCACATGACAACCGTTTAGTGATGTTGATTCAGGAATCCCAAATGTGTTTTGATTAATATGAGGGAGCTGACAGGGAGAGGGAGTGGCGGGAGGACGGACGAAGAGGCTCGTTAGCCTCACTCCAACCTTGTTTTCTGATTAAGGACTCGGATTATTGTATTAATCATCCAGGCTGTCAGGAGGAAGAATTAAGAAATTAGGAGGCGGGTGGTGGGAAGGGAAAAGGAGGTTGAGGAGACCCAAGACTGTCATGTCAGTCCAAGACCTCCTCCAACTTCTATCGACAGAAAATGAATAATGAATTCTTTCCGCACTCTGCATTCCGTCCACTCAGCCTACCTCCTCCCTTCTCCTCAAAACAAGAAGCGTTTTCAAGAAGAATTAGATATATTTTTTTCATTATTCCTTCCTCTTCTGTCGGAAGAGAAAGTCAGACGTATGCATGGAGACCATAAATAAGAAACGGGTTTTGAGTCTTTCTCTCCACGGTTCCTTCTCCGTATTTTGACGAAAAGTCAAGGAATGAAGTTGGTGGTATTCATGAAACGAACAAAGACTCATGTCTCTCTGAAGAAGAAGAGAAAAAAAAGAATGAATACTGTGAAAGGATTTGATTTCGCTTACCAAGAGGCTTCCTTGGGCTTCGCTAAGTTGTCAGGCTGAAGATGGATTGAGACTTGTTTCTCTTTTTTTTTACCCTCCCTTTAAATGAAATGGAGTAGGTCTACTCTGCAATGCACAAGTTCTGGGTTCGTGCAGCGGAGAAGTGAGCATGTAATTTCAAATCTTATCCGAGTTCAAATCTTGAGAATGCATAAAATATGAATATAGCATGGCAGGGAGTAATTATGTACGGAACAGGCCACGCCTCTGTCCTTTCTGCTCCAACGGAACTTCTATTTACACAAAATAAGCCTAGGATCTCTGCTTCCGCTCTAAGTACTTCTAATTTAAGTTGATAGAGGCTCACTGGACTTGGGCTAAGTAATGAGATGGAATAGATGTGTTTATTTGAGAGACAGGGGAGGAAAAATGTGTCGATATAGCCAAGTTTCTTTTGTGGAGATAAGAAACGAACTTTCTCCCTGCTCTCCGTCTTGAGGCTTGACCATTAGCAAAGGCTCGTATGCACTAAAACGACTAAAATATGCACTAGAAAATACAGTAAAAAGGCAATGCAATGTTTTAAAATTTGGTAATATGTAGATTTTACACAAAAATTTATATTAAAATTAAAAACTTAAATGCTTTTGGTATTAAGTCCAGGGAGCCAACTTGGTGGAAAATTTTGAAAAACATCAAGTCAAAATCATGGTTTGGAAACGTTTGAATTTCCAAAACAAAATATTACGAGAATCGGAAAACCTTACAAAATTTTTTGAATATTAGAGAAAAAACATCGTCATTCGTTTGCATACAAATACCCACTAAAATTAGAAAATCATCGAAATATGCAAATGCCTATATGCACTAAAATTAAAGAACCATCAAAATATGCAAATTTGAACTACAACTTGCAAACCTTAAAAATATGTAAATATGCACTACAATTTGAAAACCATCAAAATATGTAAATATGCACTAAAATTAGAAAAACAATAAAATTCCGCAAAAACATCAAACTATGCAAATATACACTAAAATTAGAAAAACATAAAAATATGCAAATATCAACTAACATTAGAAAAAACATCAAAATATGTAAACATGCACTAAAATAAGAAAAACATCAAAACATGTAAAGATGCACTAAAATCAGTAAGCATCAAAATATGCAAATAAAGGATGCGTTAAATTATAAATACATCCAAATATGCCAATGTGCACTAGAATTATTCAAACAAATGGAGTAGAAATGAACTATACGGGTATTGGGTACAAGGCCTGTGTGAGTCGTTGAGATCAAAGTTTAAAAATCACAGCAAGTCCCCAAAAAATATTTTTGCATTAGAGCCATTCCCTATTGATCATGCAGGAAGGTTTGTGTAAGTAACAAGTCGTCTTCCCATGCAAACCTTCCTCTGGCTAACGCCCTCACCCATTACGAGCACGCAGCTAATAGAACGGAACGGAACGAAAAACGCACGCGGCCTTTTCCTGCTTCCCTCGTACGTCACGTGAGGAACTATGGCGTTCTAAAAAGTATTCGGCATAAATACTATTTTGAGTATGATATTAGTTGCCAAACTTTCTCCAAGCTTCTGAACAATACAAAATAGAAATCCGGCCGTGGGCAAAATATTTTTCAAAAACTTTTTTCTCCGCTTTCCAAAGCTGCTCGTTGAGAAATTGTGAGGACAAGGACGGAAGTAAATATAGCGTATTCAGCTCTGGGGTACTTTGAGTGGGGCATTTAATTTCCTTCTCAATTTTTTTTTTTCTTGAGCTGAATTTTTTCATATTCAAACTGGAACTAGAAGGTATTTCTCCTATTTTTCATTTCTTTAGTGTTTTGTAATCTACTAGTCTCCATTCTGCTCGGAACACAATACGAAATACATTTAATGTAGGTTTTACCCGTTTCGGAAGTCAGACTACTATTTCTTTATAATTTCCGTCTCCTATTTAAATCCTTTTATTAAGTTCAGACATACAATTTATTCCCGAGGCCTTGGATCTACGTAGTTAGCTCCTAGTTACATGGATACAGGTCCAGTTACCTTGGAATGAATTAGGATTTTTTGTCGCCCACTTTGCCCACAAACTACATTCCGCTTGTAGTACGGAATTTCGAGGATTCGGAGAAAGTAGCGGAGTACATGGGCAGTGGAAGTTCATGTATGCTCGTTTAAATGGTTTTGGAATAGAGTTTGGGCGGTGTTTGGATGGAATTATTTCTTGGGAGCTGTTGGTAAAGGCAATATCAATAATTTTATGAGTCGGGCGTCAAACTACGCCGGCTAGTACTTTAAGTTTGAACCTGGAAAGAAGGCTTCCTGGTTTTTCTTCTTCACTCCGGCTTCCTGCTCCTCGTCCTATGGGTTTTCCTAAAAGTTTTCAGACATTTGACTTTGGGAACTGCACCACTTTGGTGGACGGTAAACGATTAGCGTTTAGCCTAGTCAGATTTTGACCATCTGTTTGTCTATTGATTTTGTTGCTTTTCTTTCTTCAGTCTAGTCTCAATTCAGACAACTTTTTCAGAATCCCTTCAAGTGTTACAGCTCACCAATAGGTAGTCCTACTTGAGCAACTTCTATTTTTCTACGATTTTCTTCTAATTTTTGGATTGGTTGGACATCAGGGGCGAAACGTGTACAGCGCAGTACAACCTGTGGTCGGTTTCTGGTTGAAATTTGGAATAACATTCGAGCCTTGGATGGGGAATGTATGTATATCCTTTAATGTTATGGTTTTGGAATTTGCTACCAGATGTACTATGCTATTTAGTATCTAAAATGTTTTTAAAATCCATTGGTTTGGAGTGGGTCTATCTCTACATACAATATTGGATTGGATTGGAAAGCCTCGATGCATTAACAATAGGTTTATATTCAAAAATACACTTTTCTAAAATCCAAACGCTTGGTATAAAATCATGTTAGCCCTGTTGTAAAAATTACAAAAATTTTGACAAGCGAATATATTGGAAATTAGAAAGCAAGAAATTGCAAGCCAGTTAAGACCTAAAACATTATATGAAATAATAAAGACTTTACACAATTTAAAAAATGCCCTCAAGAAACGTCAAAAGATGTATTAAAGGTGCACAAATATGTATTTAAAAAAATCAAAATATGCACCGAATATTTAAATACAATCTTAACCTAAAAATACTATAGCGAGTCTGCGAAAAGAAATTTTGCTTTCAAATCAATCCGTTAACAACGGAGTCGCGTTTTGACTATAATTTAAGAAAATGTGTGATTTATTTTTTTTCTCTATTTTCAGATTGCGTCAATTATAATTCTTTGGCATTCATTTTTTGATAAAATGTTGCTCAATTGTCGGATTACCAATTACCAATTACCAATTACCGTTGGTACTATTAAAATTTTCACATTAAACTGCTAGGAATTACTATTTACAAAATAAGGTTGCAATTTGGTTGAGATTTGAGTGGTCCGTAATACCTACCACAGGGCTTAGGTCCTAAAGCTACAGAGAAAAGGTTTTCAAAACTCAACCTGGTTCAATAGTTAATTTCTATTATCATGGAATTGAATTGAAAAGTGTGTGCGGGTATAGTTTTACCCGAATGATGTCAGGACCTACCTATTCATTCAGACAATGAAAGGCTTTAAACTATACCCGCAATTTGGGAACAACAGTAGCAGAAGCATAATTCCAACTCGAGCGATTATTGGTTGTTAGCCTGATTCTAGATATAATATAACCACCCACTATTACGAAGAAAAGCAACTGAATTGAATAGGGTGGTTTGGTTATCCATTGAGAATGGAAAGGCTCATTGAAGCTAATGATGGAGCTCATGAAGATATGAATAATAGAGCGTAAATCCTAAATTATGGTGCGGGGAATTGAATGAGTTTGGAAAGTATTGTTGGGGGAGGATCAGAGTTCGAGAATTGAAATGTGGCCGAATAGTTTTGATGAGGGTGAGATGATTGTTTGGCTCTCTTGTTGTGTCCATAGCATTTGGATTTGAATTTGAGACTATTTCTGGTCCTTGGGATCCGGATTAACTGAGTGTGTTGGTGGGGAAGGGGTGAGTGTTGGGCCGAAGTCCGGACCAGAGTGCCAGAGGGTCTCTGGTCCGGACTCCTGCTGATTGTTGGTCCGATCAGCAAGGGGTCCTTCGATCAAGCCCTTGATGTTTTCATACTCTTCTTCCATACCTCAAGAGATACTTAGCCGCAGACAATTGCCCACGTTTTCATGTTTCGTTTCCTCACATTAGAGCACAACAATAGGAAGTTGAAACACCCCTTCTGCTCAAAAACTCACGTCTCCTTCAGATGTACTTTGGTATGTAGATCTAGGGATGTATGCACTACTGGTCCGGACTCTCGTCTCAGCAAGACACATTTTTTTCCTGGGCTATGTTAGGATCAGACAACGAAAATAAGGAATTTCGGGTGAAAGAATTTTCTAAACGGTTAAGTAATGCATTCAAAATATACCTAATATATATATGGACAAGATGGTTAAATTTTTGTTGGTTCAATAGTTTTCATTTTAATTAATGGTACTTAAAGCAAAACGCTATCGGAATATGGAGTGCTCTGATGTAGGGTTAACCTGAACAAACAAAGAGTAACTTGTTTTGTTCAAAAATACTTCCAAATTCCGTCTTACTTTCAATTTTACGCAATTATTTTTGGAAAATTCCGCCGATCGGCTTTGAAGTGGATTTTTCAATAGTGATGCCACGAACAATGAGGTCTTCAATATACGGCCTGCCGATTACAAGGTATTCGGCTGAATAGACTTGAAAATGAATTGACTCAATTTTTTGATTTAAAATAACGATTTTTACCAATACTACACTATTCTAATTTGTTCGAAAAATTTTGAGATGGGTTTATAATAGTGATCCCCGGAATAAGGAGTTTTACAATTTGGTCGAAGACTCTGCCAACCGAATATTTACCCGGCATCCGGCTCAATAGTTTTTACAACCAATTGAAACAATGTTTAGCGGAATCTGTATAAAAGTCGATTTTCTCACTCCATGCCAATGTAAATGTTTTAATTTATAGGTCATAAGTTATTGAGCAGGACGAATATTTAGCGCTAAATAGTGGAATTTTCCGCATTCGGGTGAATAGCAGCGTGATAACTTAACCATTGGCCAAATATTTGGCTTGCTGAACATTTTTTTATCAAATCAACTAGCCTTCTCAATAAATTAAATATTTTGATGTTTGACATTTGAACTTTTGAATTTAAAACAATTCCAGTATTTGAAATTATTAGCAGTCGAATTTCAACACTCGTGTAGGATATTTGGTTTAGTTTTTAGTCGATCCATCCACCTAAAATGAGTTGATATGGAAATATTGAGTGGTGGGCGGAAGAGATGAGAATTGAATTCAATAAAGCTTGTTGTGAGTTCTTTGAGTACTTTGATCAATGAGGGATTTGAGTGTGTGAAGCTAACATAGATGAGCAGAGCTGAGGAGAATGGGTAAAAAGTCCCACCTTCCGAGTTCTCGTCTCCTTGCCATATATGCATACAGTGTAGTAGTGCTGGCTCTTGAATAGTCATAATCATCATCATCATCTCCCTCCAAAGCCTTCCAAAGTTGGTTCTATGAATATCATATGGACACTCATGAATATCAAGGAACCACGGGTTGCTTGTCTCAGCTCTCCCTTCTCCTCACTTCACTCTTCGGTTTCCGAGACGACCGAGTTTCCAGTCCTTTCTCCTATTTCCGAATATTAATTCTCGTGTCAGTCTTCGAGTCTGCTGGTGTCTGGCTCTTCACTCGAGAGATTGGTTCATAAAAATAATAATCTGTCTCTCACTCGGGTTCCATCCAGCTCGAGAAGAGCATTAGTGTGGATTTTGGGGAGGAAATCTGGAATGTGCTGGTCCATTGACAGGGATTAGTGTCATAAAGCTGAGAGTGAGAAAGGAGGTTGAGCCATCTAATTGTCAGGTAATTCCCTCTAATTGTTATTATTTTGAGAATAATTGGGAAAAGCCTCTGTTTCTGAGGTTGAGGGCTGGGAGAGAGAAAACCTTGGTTTTGGCGTTTGGTGGGTTTTGAGGAAAGTGTATGGAATGGCCTATCAATGGCTTAATGACTCTCCGTTTGTGGATGTGACAGGGAGAAGTGTCAATGTGAAAATCCCTGAGAAAAGCCCTTTGAAAGTTGGGTTGCTGTTGGGTTGCTGGGAAGGAGTAATTAGAGGTTGTTGCGTTTCCTGTAGCCAGACGAACCCAAAAGGCTTCTCTGTTGTGGCTTGCGTGTTCCGTGATAAATGAGCGAATTTTCTCTTGTTTTCTCATTCACTATCTTCCATGCTACTAATAAGTCTTTTGTGTTCTCTGCCTCTGCCCTCCAACTCCATGCAGTCTGCCTGCCTGCTCTGGCCCAGTCACTCCGCCGCATCTACCCGACTCAAATCCTATTATTGTTTGTTCCAAATTGGGCTCGGGAGAGAATGGATATGGCTAATCATGAATAATACGCGTCTTTTCCCTTCCTCTCCTCCTTTCTCTCGTCTAATCAACTCGTTTGAAGAAAATAGGGAATTCAGGCACAGCCCAGGCCTGGATCCGGTCTCTACGCTAATTCTCTTGTTACAGTCTCGTATTGTAACAATAATGTAGCATGTCTGTTTGATTTGTTCTTGTTGGATTGGGTGCCTTGCCTTTGATTTGGGCTCAGTCCTCAGTCATTGTCAGTTGATTCGGAAAATCATGTTACAACATCTTTAAAATTTAGTAACGGGATCTGTGCCAAGTTTTTCATCCAAATAAGCTTGCCGTATTTGTGCACTGAATCATTAAACTTGATCTTCTTATAGTGGACGCCAGAATTAATGTTGGAAACTCAATTAGAAATTCAACCTTGGACACCATGTGTTCTATTCAATCTTAAACGTATTTAGTTCCAAAATGCTTCCCACTTGCCACATTTTATAGCATGTATATGCATATTGTTATGGGGTGTTATATGCGGCAAACGGAATTGGATTCTAACCTTCCGAATTCGATAGAATGAGCAATGGCCCCTGATGCAACGCCAAAAATTATGAATTGAAATTTTGACTGTTATGATCTTAAATTTTTTAAATTGGCTGCAGATTTTAATTTTGCTTCGTTGTTTAACGAGGAGACTAAGAGATTTTTAGACCAATGTTTGTGAAAAGCAACATATTTTTCAAATATCAAAGAAGTGGGCCATGTGCAGAGTGTGGCGTCGAGCTTCAATGGAAATTGAAAATTGAAGACGTATAGTAGTAGTATATACATAGTATCAAACCATTGCTTTTAAGATTATGTTGTAGCTCCAATAATTTCCGATTTTGAAATTTACTGTTGACTTTATTCTGGTTTCTTTTTTTTGTAGATTGGAAAAAGTTTTGACCAATGATTTTGAAAATACTTTGCTAGTGATTTTTCGAAAGACTTGATGATTTGATTTGATTCGGAACATACATAGAGAAAGTTGTTAGGAAGTGAAGCCCTGAGACGGATGGCCATTTTTATACAGCCAATTTTATGTTTCCATATAAAACTGATGTGGTTTCTCATTTGGGATTAGGGACTGTGTGGCCATTTCCTTGGCATCTTACATGAAACTCGATGAAGTGGAAAACAGGCTGATTTTAACTCTAAGAAAGTCCTATTTTTCTTCCGTGCTGGGTTTCTCAGTCCTTAGCCTCGTTTGACTTCTCTCTTGCTACAAGAAGCTGAATGTTGGCAAATCTCCTGACTTTAATGAAATACAGAATTTTGGGTAGGTTTTTTCTGAGAGCACGACGAGGAAGCGTGGTGAAACTTGGTCTCTTTCTCTCTACTCCAGTGTCTTCTCCTTCGTCTGGTTACAATCTGAGCTCTAATGGATGACTGGAACCTGAGAGGTTATTTCTGATTTGAGTACTTTATGCTGTCCAAGCAGAAAGATCAATCTCAACTCAAATTTTTGAGTAGTCAAGAACGGGAATGAGTTTGAGCTCAAAAGTAGACCTATTTTAAAGAATTTCAGGTGAGATGAGTTGAGAATTCAAAGTAATTTTGAAGATTGAATGGTGAATTCTTTTTGTAAGTTTAAAATTTAGCGAATTGAAAATCAAGTAAGCAATTTTGGATTTGAGATGATACGAGTTAAATATCAAGTGAGCATACTATATGAGAATTTGAGATGAGGCGAGTTGAGAATCTAGGAAGAATGTTAAAATTTGAGGTGAGAGAAGTTGAGAATACAGGAAGCATTCTATAACTTGAGTGAGACGGTGCGAGCTGAGGTTGAGAATCAAGTGAGAATATTGGAATTTGAGATTAGGCGAATTGAGAATCAGGTAAGCATATTGGAATTTGAGATGAGGAGAGTTGAGAATCAAGGAATAATATTGAAATTTGATATGATGCGAGTTGAGAATCGAAGAAAAATACTAGAATTTGTTGATGCGAGTTGAAGTTGGGATTCTCAAAATTTTGGTTTGCTGAGAATTAAACCCACAATGGCAAAATAATGTATAGACATATATAAACATACACAAAAGACAATGGAAAATACAAAACTAAGAAAAAATTTAGATTAGAGAGATTTAAAGAAATTCTGAAAATAGGGAGCTGAGAATCACCGTATACATATTTGAATTTGTGATAAATCGAGTTGAGAATGAGTGGAATATTCAAAGATGAGGTGAGTTGAGAATTATTTTTCGTTTGACATTTCCGTGGCCAAGTCACTTGGTTCCATCAAATCAAGTTCATGCATTAGGAGAAAGCAGGCATAAAATCGGGTGATGACAACTTTTTTGCTCCAGGCTGCATATTTGAGTACTTATGTGATGAACTACGAAGCCCGCCCAGAGTCAGGGATTAAGTAAGTACTAATCGTGAAAGTAATAGTTGATAAAGCTCATAAATGGGAAGGTTCAAATGGGATCCTATAATTAAAACAATTTCCTTTCTCTCCCTATCTTCTCTCATTGTTTCCATTTCCTCCTGCCTATTTGTAGAGGAGAGAGAGCCGAGTGGCAGGCCAGACGTCGTCTGCCCTCTGGACTCTCCGTGTACACAATAAACAAGCAAGTGTTGGGAAGCACATTGGATGACGTGTTGGAGAGTTGCGGGTGGAAGTCTTGGTTATGCATGAAGGCTCCAAACTTGTAGAACTCCAAACTAGCTTTGTACACGGAGAAAGGGACAGGAGATCGATTTTATGTTACAGGGCCTATTATCCCAGCCAGCCCGAGACAATGTAGTGCCGAGATTGACTCAGTCACATAAAGTAAAATGGTTTTAGTACACTCCTGCATTGATTGGAGAGTTTATTGAAATGTAGAGACTCGGGAAACACACATTTCCCTATGTACACAGGGAGGAGACAAGCGAGGTTCATGCTTCTAATCAAACAATCAGACAACTTCTATGTAGAACTTGCTCCCAGTTTCATTTTAACACCCTGATCTCCCTTTCATAAGTGAGAGTCATTATCGAATTTGGAGTATTGCACATGTTCTACTATGCCAGGCAGAATCGAAGCCTCCTTTGGAGTTGAACTCAGTGCAGGAGAGTAATGGACAAAAGGGACTGGACTTAATTAGACGGATATTTGAGAACAAGGGACATGTGGGATTGAGTGACGTGGAGGTTTGGGGTTCATGCACGTGCGACTATGGGTTTCGTGGTTGGTCCAACAGATGATTGTGAAGATGGAGAATGGGAAGTTTAATCAGAGGTGTCTAATTTGATTGAGCGCTGGAGGGAAATGAGGAAATTAATGAATTCATTTCTTTCATGACAATTGGAAAAGGCCGTTTTGGAACAGATTGGAATTCATAAAGGACTTGAGCCGCTTCAACGTCTGGTCTCAGCATGTGAAGAGGACCACTATGGTCCACTTTCACTAGCAGGCAAGCACAATTCAACTCAGGGGTTTGAATTGGTCAGGGTCAGGCTTTCTGAACTGATATTATGTGCTGAGTTCAGGTTTATGTTCTTTTTTAGGCTGAGGCTTGAGCTTTTTCAGATCTTCAAGGGAATTTGTCGCTAGGCGATAGGGATTGTAAAAGTGTACTATGTACATAATTGACTAACCGTTCATCGAATGAAATAAGTACTTACTGTTAATTCATAATTATAAAAAATCGCATATTGAAAGTATTTTGTACACACTTTGTAGCATCCTGAATAAACACATTCCTTTTTTCAGTTTTTCTTTTAGGTTTACTTAAAATTAGACAATCCATTGAAAATCCTGTGATTTAAAAAAAAAATCAACCAATTGACTATTTTGATTAAATGAACCAATGAGTTGTTTAAGTCATTCTTGCTATTGCCTGAAAGCGTTGTTTTCCCGATATGTAATGGGCGATATATCTAAAGGATCTGATACGAGGGCCGTTTAATGAGTATCGTGGTTTATTCATTACATTACTACTGTATTACATTAAATTTCCTCTATGTTTATATTAAGATTTAAGATGTGTGGGAATGTGTGTCAACCAGCCTTAAATGCACACTTTAATGCATTCAAAATTTACTTTGCGAAACTCGATTTAAATTGGCCACCTTTTTTCGAGTACTTACTCGTATTAGGAAATTAGAGCTTGTAAGCTTTCACCATGCTTTTCAAGGACGACTTCAATTTAGAACAATAAAATAGGTTGTTAAAAATCCTTAAAGTCAAACCCTCGACCCATTATTATCTAAATAGCATTCATTTCAGTGACACTTGTCATTTCGGCTGCTCGATCCCTCGTGTAGCCCACGTTTTTTGAAGGAGAAAGTGAGGCGTTTGTACGAGAAAACATCTTCGTGTTTTCCTGAGTGGGCTGAATATGAGTATAATGTTGTTTGTCATTAGAATTACGATGGACTTGTTTTCTGAATAGGAAAATTAGAAGAGAGTAAATGCACATGAAGTGTCTCTCTTCTTTGTTTGAAATTTCAATTTGAACTAATAGTTCTGTGCTCCTACTGTTGGGAAATGTAATTATGAGCCTTTGTGTCAACAACTCGTTCACTTTCCCTTCCCACATACCACTTTCTCCTCTCCCTCTATTTTCTATTTAGTTGACATTTGAGTTTGGAAACTCAATCCTTCCATGGATTTTTTTTTATTTCCTTCCGTTCTATGGTCTCTCTATGCCTGTCTAGGCCTCCTGATTTGATTAGAGGCTCGTGACTTCTGACTCGCGTGTATGTGGCTTCGAGACTAGGGAAAAGATGATTAGTGGAATATCCCTTTCTCTCTGCTCCACATTTATTTTACTGAGTGAGATGCTTTGTAGAGAGAGGTAGAGATTTTAAGCATAATTCATGTTAGTGAATGGTTATGACATTCTAGAAGACATGATACATTATTTGATGTAAAGGATTCTCCTTACTTTCTATTTTTTTTGTTCTCTGGCTCTAAAATTCCGAGTGTGTAAGTGCCTCATCTCTTTTCCCAGAATATGTCATAAACGGAGGGTCCTTTTCTTGGATCGAAGAACGAGAAGACAAACAAGGAAGAAGATATAAGAAGGCTACAATGAAAAACAATGAGGCATTTTACTTTTTCTTCCCTTTTCCACACGCGCATTCCACTCAACAACTGTTTTTTTTCTGACTATATCTGCTCAATGTTGCATGCTCAAGTTTTGGTTATTTTTTTGGGGGGGAGTTCCTTTTTTTGGTTTTGAAACGACCGGCTATTTTCTTTCCTTCTTTTTCCAAATGTGACATGGAAAGTTTTTTTTTGGAATGAAATCGTGTTAAAAGAAATCCGAAGGCCTCACGTCGTAGTTACTTTGATCGAATGGAAGGAAGGGAAGTTTTATACAGTTCTCTCCAAGGGGTCTCGTTACATCTTTCCCATTGTCATCCAGTAGAGCGTCTCAAGTGCAAAGGAGACGGAGAATAGGATCCATTTCTCAAATAAAGATTCCATGTCTGTCTGCTTGGAGTACTTGAGGAAGGTATTTTTCTCAAAATAGTCCTCTAGTTAAAAAATAAAAGGAAACTCTTTGGCATGAGGAACAAGTAGGAAGAGAGATGACTACCTTTTGTGTGGTATGTGCACAGCCAGTTCCCAAGCCAGGGATGTGGCTTGGCACAACTCTTCGAATGGGTCCACTCGGCGAAGGAAACGTTTCCCACGAAATTCAAGTTTTTGAGGAGTAAACAGGAAATGTTTCCATTTCTGTCATTCAAACTCGCAAGGTCGTTGATGATCTATTTCAACTTGAAGGTCGCAATTGGTCAGTCAATGTTGAAAAATCTGGCAATCTTCGTATAATAAAAAAAAACATACATTTTGTTATGTACTACGCTGATCATTGAAGTTTAGTGATATAAAAATTTCTTTTCAATTTGGCCAAAAATAGTTTAGTCTCAAGCCTTAAACTTTTTTATGGGAAAATAGGTTTTTGCACGAAAATCGTAACATGCATTTTTTTTTGGAGTTGGACATTTCACCTGTGTTGTTGGAAAAATGAGAATTCTAGAACCTCTATACCCTAATTTTGAAGTTGAGATTCTTTCAGCACAACAAAGCGTACTGGAGTTCAAGGCTGATATTCCAATTAATTATTACTGTGTCCATGGTGAAAACTTCAGCTGAGTTCATTGATTGCTTGATAAAATTATTTTAAAAAATGGTCCCATGGTAATTTAAGCGAATTCAAACGCTATTTAATTTCTTTAAGTAGTATTAATGCTGATTTTGGTGTTTGATTTTTTCTCTAATTTTGAGTAAATCCGTGTATTTTGTGAATATATATTTTTTGTTGCGGCTTTTAATGCTGCAGTTGGTTTGTTAGTGAGACTGTGACGCAGGTGAATTCTGACATTACCATCTATGTATACCGAACACCAGTCGAGTGCAAAAAATGAGTTTGACCGTAAAACATTTGGATATTGGAGGAATTCAAGTCCATCTAGAAAAAAAGGGGCTAGGCAGAAGTAGGACGGAAATCTTGAAATATTGTGATCTCCGTATTTCGGGATACATTTCCAGAAGTTGGCTCCCTGACGAGGACCTCTGAAGAAGCGGGAGTAAATATATATCAGGAGGAGTGGGAAAGAGGAACCCAAGAGCGTTCACGCTTGGATAAGCGCTAGGCCATGTACCATCTCGCCTAAGTTGTCTCTCTTCAGCTTTTTCCTCTAGCTTTCCTCGACGGCGTTTTTAAGATTGCGGATAGTTTTTTTCTTCCTTCGTTTCTCTAGAGAGCGAGAGAGTCAATGACCAAACGAGATGCGAATTCGAAATCTGTGGCGATAAGAGGAACGAAGAAACCTTGCTCCAGCCTCATCTCTCTAGAACTTCCAAACTAATAATATATTATCTGGCAACGTAATGACGGAAGTGACATGGAGAGCACAACTCGTTGAAATATAATCATGATGGACTAAGTTTTGATCCAAACTTGTGGGCAGAGATGTCAAAAAAAAATTTTTTTTCAACTCTCCTCATCTCATATTCGAAGAATTTGCCTCTATTCTCACCTCAACTCATCTCAAATTCGACAAATCTCTATTCTCACCTCAACTCATCTCAAATTCGAAGAATTTACCTCTATTCTCACTTTACCTCATCTCAAATTCAACAAAATTCCTGGATTCTCACCTCGCCTCATCTCAAAATTCATCTCAAACTTAAATTTTCAAAAATCTCAACCTTTTTTCAAGATTTAGTCTCTGATTTCATGCTTTTTTACGTTTTTGAATAATTTCTCGTTATCCCATCTGGGTTTCATTCTCAACTCATCCAAAACCCCCTGAATCTCAAACACCTCATTTCAATTTTCCAGAATTTTATTTAATTATAACCTCACCTTATCTCAAATTCCAAATTTTCCTTCTTTCTCATCTCATCTCATCTCATATTTTTTAAAATAGCTCAATTCTCATCTCAAACTCATTCTCAATCTCAAATTCTCAAAAGTTGAGATTGACATCACTGGTTCTGGGCAGTGTGTGGTGAGCATGTTAGGTCTTGATGTTAAGTAGTTTTTTCCTGTTCGATGGACCCCAAAACTTTCTTATCTCCCGCCGAACTAATATATGAGGAGAGCTCCAAAACTTTAAAGTCATTTTGAGACCATTTTCCGAAAATGAAAATTGTAGTTGAACGTCCCTAAGCCCAGGCTCACCTATTAACTTTCTCTTCCTCCCTCTCAGCCTTATTTTTTTTTACAATCTAGTATATTATCTGAGTTCATGATGAAATCATCCCAGTAGGGCACTTTTTCTTCTCCACTTCCCCTCCTTTCCCTTTGCATATTTCAATGATCACAACGTGACCAATGTGCTGCTTGTGTACTTTTAAAGTTTTTTTCTCCCTCCATCCCCAAAGTCAAAGTTTCTCCATTGAAAATAAATTTGTGTCTTTCCATGGGACTACAAAGATAAAAAACTTAGGGAAACTGCATTAGATTACCCAGTGCTCTTTGAGTATGAGAAAAATTACAAGTAGAACTTTATACTCGTCCCACTACTGGCCGTAAGGACGACCTGGGACACAAAAAAAAAGCCACCATAATGTACTTTCCTTTTCACCAAAAAAAAAAAGAAGCTTCCTCGGCTCTTCTGAGTAAACATAACAATGGTTTCATATTTTCCTCCGACCCAGTCCATTGTGTAGTCGGTTCCTTCTGGCTCTACCCAATAACTAAACCCAAGGAGCCAACATCCTTCATAGCTTTCTCCTCTTGCTCTTTTTTCTCCCAACTTTGTATTGATAGATGTTTGGGAAAGTCTTAAGAAGATAAACCCATCCTTTTCTCACCAGGTAGCTCCTTTGGATCCCAATCTGTAGAATCAGACTTCAATCCATTTACCTAAGCTCCCAGTTCCTTTGGCTAATCGGATTCAAATTGGGACTTTTTTTTTTTTCTTCAAACAACTTCACTAGTTCGCCTGAGTTTGAGTTTATAATTCAAATAACTTTCCCATTCACTCCAACTCCTTTCTACTCAACTGTATTGAATGTATTACTAACAAGAGCTCCGCCGGTTTGCCTGATTGAGCTCTACTCATCTAAACAACTCCATTCAGTGTTTAGACTTGTTATCACTCACCATTTATTCGGCCGATTTAAAACAAAAATGGTGAACATGAATAGATAGGCCAAAACGTATCGAAAATGGTCAAAGTGGTCAGAACTGTTCAAACACTGGGCCACACGGGTAGTCGAAGCTGCCTAAGTTGGTCAATGTTGATTGGAACGGTCAAAGCATTCAAAAACGGGTGGTCAAAACAGTAAAAATAGCCAAACATGATCAAAACTGGTGGGTGAAACAGTTAAAACTGAGCAAACCTGAGCCAAACTGGTCAAAACGATCAACACGGGTGGTTAAAGCGGTCGAAACTGGCCAAGGCTGATGAAAACTGTCTGAGCGCTCAAAGATTGCCTAATTGATCGAAGCGTAACTGTCTACGCGGTCGAAACTGGTCAACACGGGTGGTAAAAGCGGTTTAAACTTGCGAAAGCTGTTCAAAACTAGTAGAAAGCGATGAAAACTGGTCAAAACTGATCCAAACATGACAAAAAACGATTAAAACTGGCCAAAACTGATCAAAACTAGTAAAAGTAAATAAAACTGGCTAAACCTGATCAAAATTTGTCAAAACGATTAAAACTGGTCAAAACTGATCAAAGCTAGTCAAAGCGGTTAAAACTGATCAAAATGGCCAAAACTTGATCAAAACCAATACTCTCATTACCTTTACCACTCACAACTTTTGATCATATGAAATGCATTGTTCGTATTAATTCAATTACAGCTAATTTTAGCTTTAAATAGTTATATTTAGTTCAAAGCAGTTTTGCTCAAGGAACGAAGTGGTTATAGCCCAGCGATTAAAACCCAGTTTTAACTAGGGTGAATTAAACCAGGTTGGACAATGCTCGTAGCCCTGACTATTCCAATTTTTAAAAGACACGATGTAAGTGGTGGAAATGAAGCTTGTTAATGGAAATAGTTTTGTGTTTTATGCTCAAGATTGCTCTGCTCCTAAGGAATTTTGGACCAGTTGTCGGCTCGTGGAACATCCATAAATAACTTTACAACAACTCGGCTTTTTAGCCATGGTTTAGGTTTACTCATTTCAAATCCAGACCCTCATATACAAGGCACATGCACGGATTGAGTTTGACTCCAGAGCCTATACTTCATTTCTGTCCTTGCTGGTTTTGGTGAGATCCAAGAAAGTCCAATCGAGCTGTTACCCGAACCCAACCTTTCTGGTTCTCTGGTTAAAATGACAAATGGCTATTTTTTAATCATGATGTGGAGGACTTGAGAGAAAGAGAGAGAGACGAGGTCCGTAGGTACCCATTTTTCCACTGAGACTATTTACTTACTATTTACTCAGTCCGAGGAGTCCATATGGGTCTGAGAAGACTGGAGAAAGGCGAAGACAAATAATGGGTTTAGAAGAGGACGGCTCTGTGTATCCAGTTTGAATGTAGTGAATGACTTACTTGCGTAGTTTTTGGGGGGCAGATCTTGAGTGTGGGCATGAGGTTAGGCCTGTTGGGAAAATGGAGTTTGGTCCAAGGTTTCACGAAGCAGGATTCGGTTTAATCGATGCATAGAAGTGGAAGAAGTAGAGTTAGACAAGGGAGATTTATTTGATTTTGTTGCTGTTATGAATCATGCTGGTTGTTCCTGGTGGAAGAAGAGCTCAGGATTTCCTCGTTTTTTGGGGTTTGTCCATGTCCTATTACTTACTTGACTGAGTCGAACAGAACATCCTTCCCCCGCTTCTGTTGATTCAGAGTGAAAAAAAGGGGAAAAAGTTGGGACGACGACGTTCACTCTTCTGTCATCAATCTCTCAATTAAGAAAAGTAGTTGTTCCTCATCCAACCCCGTCTTGACTAATAATGGATTTTTATCTAAATAGAGAGAAGGAGTTGTGTCTTCGGCTTCTGTCATGCATGAGTGGAATGGGGACGGATGAGGGGAACTAGCTCCTGCCTTTTGGCCCAACTACTTCTCAGTATTAGCATTAGGCTGAGTGTGCACGAACTGGATTCAGTTTGGGAGGCTGGGAAATTAATTTGGCTAAATAATCAAAGAGAAGTTTCTGAAGGGTTTGGAGAGAAATATTCGGGAGTTAGACGAGGGTTGGGCCACGAATTTTGGAATGGAGAGGAAATTTTACTTGTAGGGTAGTTGACGGTTCAATAATTCATAAGTTGAAGATATGTTGTACAAATAAGTACACAGAATGATGGGATCTAGCCAATAAACGCTTTCATTCAATAAATTAGTCAATTCAAGATTTTAGTTGACTTTCTTTGCTGTCAATACTATATACAAAGACTACAAACTAAAAAAATCTTAAAACTCTGGCGAAAACTGTAATTTCACTATTTGACGCTTTAAAACCAAGATTAACTCCGTCTTGAATCTGTGCAAGATTTGTCGAAATTAATATCTGCTGTAAAATTTGTTAATTTTGAGTTGAACAATTATTTTGCGGGTGAATTTGTTAACTATGAGGTGAACTAATTATTTTGCGGTTAGATTTGATAATTTTAAGGCGATCTAAGTTATTCTGCGGTATAATGTGTTAATTTTGCAGCGAATTTAATTATTCTGTGGTCGATAGTTTTGCAGTGAAATATGTTATTCTGTTGGCAAATTTTGCTAAGTTTGCGGCAAACAAACTAAGTTAGACTGCGGTCTTATTTGCTAATTTTGCAGTGAACTAAGCTAATTTGCAGCGAAATAATTATTCTTCGGTCAGATTTGTCAATTTTCCGGTAAACTAGTTACTCTGCGGTCAGATTTGTTAATTTTGCGGTGAACTAATTTATTCTGCTGTCAAAATTCATTAATTTTGCGGCTAATATTGTCCATATGTATTTGCGTTAAGACTAATAAATCAGAGCCTTTGGAAACTGGAGATGAGCTTAACGATTTGAACCAAGCCTAAAGAGCTGGAATGGTAAGAGCTCGACACGAACCGTTCACGTGACCATTGAGAAAGTGAAAGACCCCTCGCCCAAATTCTCATGCCATGTAGTACTAAAGCTGTTCCGAGATAGAAAGGGTTTTCTGAGTTTGGAGAAGAAAATTAATGAGGTGTGTAGGATCGTTAATGGATCAAGGTTCAATTGTTAAGGGCGGTAATGTATCATGCATACATTTCAGGAAAAGTGCAACCAGGCGTGCGTTTGTATGGAACGAGGAAATGGATGGATGAAAGTGGCATCCAGAAATGTCTAATTCAAAGACTGGGAGCATAATGCCTTCTCTCTGTCTGAACCTGACGCTAATGAATAGCGTGTCTTCACCTTGGTATTTAATGAGTCAATCCTAAAAGGAATTACTGTACTCGAGGACACAAGTTTTTTTTTTTTGCGTTTCTTCCACAACCCTCCACTTCACTCACTCAATCCGCCAAAACCCAAGAACCTGAGTCGAACTACTTTGCCTGTAGCTACATTCCGTACCAGACTTTGAACTCCTGTTTATTCATCTCTGGCTCAGAAACATTCTCAAACCAAAATGCACTCAGCTCAACTCAATCCGCTATTTCGGTAGTCTGTTCTCGGATTTCCCAAAGAACCATACCATCACTTCTCGCTCTTATGTACTTTACTACACAAAACTAGTAAGGGCAGGCTAGTGAGCAAGGCGGGGTTTCTAGGAAGTGAATTATTAA
Organism: Ceratophysella granulata; assembly: GCA_034694905.1. Lineage (NCBI taxonomy): Eukaryota > Metazoa > Arthropoda > Collembola > Poduromorpha > Hypogastruridae > Ceratophysella > Ceratophysella granulata. Next base: position 22,056 of record JAQFYU010000036.1, on the reverse strand, counting down.
TTGACTACCTTTGAGCTAAGTTCACTTAATCGGGTTTTCTATAGAAAAATGATTGGAGACGGTGAAAGCTAATGGTTCCTCGGTTTCGATTAGCCAGGTGCTGGACAGCTAACACTAAATATTTTTTGTTCCTGAGATGATTATATATATCTCAAGGCGATGTGGTTCCACATACAATTTTAACAAGTTTGAGTATACAAATCGAACATCCTTCCACCCGAAATCGGTTGTCATTAAAAAATCAAGGTGAAATTCCTAAATATCATTTGTTAATCAAATTTAACCTTCAAATCAGACGCCTGTGGACCCGATATCATTGGGTATTTATTTAAAAAGAGACCAAATGGCTCAATATACAAAGCTGAACAGATTTGAGCTTACAGATTGAACGTCCTTTAACTCGATATCGATAGATACTCAAGTATGAAGGCGAAATTACTCCAATATGCAATTTTGAAGAAATTTAATGTGGAAGCTTACGAATCGGGCTGCCTTTGAATTTGAACTGATATCGCCGGATATACATAAGGGGTAAAACGGCTCAACTTTCTATTCAATTTTAATTAAATGGAGCGGAAAATTTGAATACACTGTTACCCGGTTAGTCGGTTACATGGAAATTAGGCAAATTTCCGCTATAATTTGTCGGATTTTGCTGAAAGTTGTCATGTCTGCCTACTTGAACATCGAAATTTAGAAAACCAAGTGAGTATGCAATATGCATCTCGAAATATCTATAATAAACTGTTCGAAAAGTGACATTTGCTTGTGTGAAAATTGATATTTAATATTTTATGAAATTCTCAAGCGAACCTAAAGTCGAACCTTGCCCATTGTGTTTTCCACTTGTATCATTCCAGTACACACGAGTCTCTCACTTGGACGAGTGAACTTATGATTTCTAGCCACAGCCACTCTTGCCATTCCGAGTGGAGGGCTTCCTTGAAAGGTTGACACAGAAAATTAGGGATGTTTCTCTTCCCTTTGATCAGCATTATTTTAGTTCAAATCTTCCAAGATTTTGTTTGTAGTCTAATTAACCCGGGACCGATTGCTCTGCTGAACTCTCTGGCGTGGAGAAGGGAAACGAGGCGAGGCGGGCTTTTGAGATTGTCTCTTTTCCTACAAGAAGTTCCGAATTAAATCCGGACTTGTTTGGGTGCCTTAGTGCATACAATGTAGGAAGAAGGGAGCGGAGACGGAGGGGGATGACGGGGGCACGGCTCTCGATTATTGAGTTATGCAAATTGGCATAAATTGTAAAACCTTAAGCACTCCTTTGAGTCTATTTCATTTTTAACTATTTATACTGTGCTGAGACATGGGAAGCGGCTCTTTCTATTTTCTCTCTTCCTATTTGTATTGTGTGCTTCTGTGCTCGGGCAACTCGCCAGAATTTCTCTTTTCTGCTCCAGTATGGAAAGACAAGGGTTGAAGTCAAGCCAGGTATAGTCACCTCCTTGGTATTCAGAATACATACTTTCTCATGCACCCACGGGTTTTGGCCTACGAGAAAACAGTTAGACCCAAAAAATTTGCCCTCCTCTCCTTCTTATTCCTCTTGATAGTTTGAGTTTGGCGGTGAGCGTTTTCCTATTAGAGAATGAGGCAGAGTCATGCAATGGCTTGGGCTGGCTATGCGACACACGACACTCCGATGAGGACAGAGAGTGAAAAGATTTTTATCTACTGTAGTAGTAGGAGCCAGAGACTCGAGGAAATAAAAAAAGGCTAAGAAAACAAGCTGGAGACCTACGAGGAAAAATCCGAGCCATTCAACTTGAAATTCGTTCGTGAGAATCATTTTATCGCTCAGATCCAGCACACATGCTAATACTCATACTAATGCTAGCATACTTCATGTCTCCACAAAAAAAAAGAGAATCAACCAGCATTGATTTTCAATTACTTTCTACCTGGTCGTGGTGGCCCTATGAACCTCCGGCCCTGCATACACACAACGATTGCCTGAATCGGTATATTATTCGGTTCCTCTACGGTTCGACGACAATTCCTACTCTGGGCATAATTAAAAAAGAAAAGCACCAAGAATAGTCCAGACTGTACTAAATACTGTAAATATGCACTAAAATGATTCAAAAGATGTAAACAAACAGTGTACTTATTTGTAAAATACGTATTTAAAGTTCTAATAAGTAATCATGTTGGCAAATATAAAAAACATCAATTTTAAGTCAACCAGTGAAGTGGCTTGAAATTCCGAACCAAAAAATTGCCAATTGGATGCGAAATTGTTTGAATACTCATTAATTCAATGGAAAAATACTGCGCTTCAAAGAAATTAAAAATGTGCACTAGAAGTGCTAAAATATGTTTAAAAAGTCCAAGATTTACAACAAAATTGGAAAAACATAAAAATTTGAAAATATGCACTTAAAACTGGAAGGATGTCAAAATACGAAAACTAACACTTCAGCTTTAAAATATCAAAATTTGTAAATATGCGCGCGCTTCAGCTTAAACTTCAAAATACGCAAATATGCGCTTCAGCTTTAATATTTCAATTTGTAAATATGCGCTGGAACCTTAAAATATATCAAAATACGTAAATATGCGCTCAAGCCTTAAAGTGTCAAAAAATGCAATTATGAGCTAAAACCTCAGCATATGGCAAAATATGAAAATTTTCGCAATTTATCCAATAAAAGTATTATATTTAGTTATTGGAACCAAGCGGGTGAAAATAGTTGAGATCCATTCGTAGGCTAAATAATATCTACAGCAAGACACCGAAAAATAAGCTTTTGCATATGAAACCCAAAGCATTCAATGCTACACCTTGAATTTTTCAACTTAACTAGTCAACTTGGTAACTTTGGCAAAAATTTTAATCAGGCACAAGCAATATTTCATGCAGAAACTGGGATAATTGACCGTGAGCCCTCCTCATCATCCTGCCTTTATGACCTGCGGAGAAAGCTCCGTTCCACACAGCTGTGTAGCTAATCTCTTTTTTGTTTCTGTTTTTTTGTTGCAGGCAATGGGTCTTCGGAAGATCCACGCTACGATAATCATCTTCACTACCATAGCCTGCTACTACAATAGCTTGAACTGTGGATTCGTCTTTGATGATATTTCGGCTATTAAGGACAACAAGGACTTGAGACCTCATACGCCCTGGAAGAATCTCTTCTTTAATGACTACTGGGGATCGCCTATGCACAAGGTTTGGCTCTATTTATGCTACGCTTTATTTATTCCAACTCCCAGCTGTCCTTTCATCATGACAGCACAACATGCACTCGAATATAATATACCTAAGCGATATCAAAAGCCTTAGTTCAAGAAGGAAAGTCCCGATCCGAATAATATTAATCTAAATTGACAATGAGCTTGGGAAGCTTAAGAAAGTTATGACATAACTGGGTATTCGTTGGTAGAACCGTGAGGAAATGATAATTTGTTGTGACAGGGAAATGTCAGTGTCTTGTCTCTTGACGAAAGCGCATGCATCGCATTACAAAGTTATTTGATTGTTGACATGAGACTTGTTTTATTGAGTCAAATAATGGGCTATTGCATTGCACTGCACTACGACACTTTGCTGCACGCATAAACCCAATCACTTCGAACCCTCGTGAACTTCTTTTTGTATACACAAATGAACATCTCATATTCTAACACTGTCAGTCACTCAATAAGTAATTGATTTTCCAGACACATCGTTAGCATCCTGAATCCTGACGACACAGGAAGTTATGGCTTTATGAAATATAAACAACTCAATATTCCAGACCTCTCGTTAATGTCAAAACCGAACACGCAATATTTATGTTTTCTAGCATGTCGTATTATCGTATTTCAACAACTTGCGTCAAAATATATTGCTGTTGAGTTATAAGTTTATTTGTTACGAGTAAAAGTGCAATTAGTGGCGAAATATGTAGTTGGTGTTTGTTATGCTGTTTTATGAGAATAAAATATTGAATTCAATTAAATTAAATAGATTTTAGCCAATAGTGTTGTACGTGTTAATTTATTTCTGGGATAATTTCAAGGTGACCAATTGGCGGCGCTGCGCCTGAGTGAGGCCATTACTATGTGTACTGTGTGTATCTGGCGAGATCTTCTGCGAAAGGCTGTCTTTCCTTCCTGTTCATTATTTTGTTCTGCGAGGAGAAGTTGCCTTGTTTGGAGTTGACAGGGTTGTGTTGGCGTCCTGACGCGTTAGGAGCCGAGTGGATAACATGGCAATTTCTGAGCGAGTAACATGTCCTAAGTAGGTCCCAAGTATTAAACTAATACAGGCTTAATTAAATTCCATTCCGCATGAAGGGAGCTGAGGGAGAGTTGGGAGGGAAGAGGATAGGCGGAGACTAAATATTGGAGATGACAGCGTAATGAGATTGAATTTTCTCTCTGACTGCGTCTCATTTCCGGTTTTATTTCTTTGTGAAATTAGAAGGGGGTGACATTAGGCTGGGAGTCAGGGACTCTCCGGCTCAGAGACTTTCATGGGAAATCTTAGCCGTTATGAAGGAGTTTGTGAAGGAGATAAAAATGACAATAAATGTCAAGGAGTTTTTAAATAAAAAAAAGACTCGCGAAAAAACCTGGGAAATGGCTGTAATGAAGACTAGGCTTGGCTGGATTCTGCAATACATACATAGGAACTGCATAATGTAGTCTATGACAAAAGACGAAGGCTAAGAAGATAGGGACCGGAGAGGAAGATACCTCCGGCGTGTTCATCGTCATCGAAGCACGACAGATGACAGCAAGCAAAATAGGTCGTACGAAATTTAAAGTTTATTTTGGATTTGGAGGTTGTTCTATGCAGATTTTATGTTGAGGTCTTTAATGTTTTGATTTTTAATGATTTGGTTGTGTTACAAATATGCGATTTCTAGGTTGTGGTATTAATGTTGCGTTGAGGTTTTTATGTTGCGTTGAGGTTTTTATGTTGCTATAATTTTCATGTTGATGTAGATATTGTATGAAGTGGGTTTTTATATGTTGTGGTTTTTAATGTTGTGGTTTGTGCTATGCGGTTTTTATGTTGCTATTTGTCGTGTTGAGGCTATCTTACACGGTATTTAACGTTGTGGCTTTTAACGTTGTCGTTTTTATTATGCGTTTTTTATGTTTTTTTTTATGTCAATGTTTTGTTATACGCGGTTTCTATGTTGCTATAATTTTCATGTTGATGTAGATGTTGTGTGAAGCGGGTTTTTATGTTGTGGTTTGTGTTATGGGATTTCTATGTTGCTATTTGTTGTGTTGAGATTGTCTTACGCGGTTTTTAATGTTGTGGCTTTAAATGTTGTGCCTTGTACTATGCGGTTTTATGTTGCCATTTGTCGTGTTGAGGTTGTCTTACACGGTATTTAACGTTGTGGCTTTTAGTGATGTGGTTTTTATTATGCGGTTTTCATGTTGTTTTTTAAATTTCGATGTTTTTTACGCGGTTTTTATGTTTCTATTTGATGTTGAGGTTGTGCTACGCGGTATTTAATGTTCTGGTTGTGTTACGCGGTTTTTGTGTTGTCGTTTTTAATGTCGATGTTGTGTAACGCGGCTTTTATGTTGCTGTTTGTGGTGATAAAGTTGTGCTATGCGGTTTATAATTGTGGTGTTTAATGTATTAAAGTATTGATTGCGGTTGTGTTAGATGTGCAGTTTTAATGTGGCTGCGTTATTATGTTATTCCTATTTTACGATTTTTGATGTTGTCGGTTTTAATTTAATCCGGTTGTAATCGTAAGTCAAGTTATTCCATTGTACGAATATCAAAAATTGAAATACGTACGTTTCCGTTTCGGGTAAAAGAACGAGTGAGGCCCAGTAGCAGGGTTTCAGTTCATTTTGATTAGCTTAAGCGAGGCTGTCTCAGCTTGGGTTTCTGTCAGAATGGATATGTCTTACCATGTTCAAACGTTTTAGTTTTAAAAAAGAAAGCAAATAAACCTGGGGAGAAAGTTGTCTTAAAATACATTGCATGGCATTCGACTCAATAATTTAGGTAGGTTGAGTTTCTGTGATGAAGTATGCATGTACCATATGAAGCATGACCGAGTGAAAGCTCGGAACTTTCTCCACAGGTGTATGACATGAAGGTCGGGCTGCTCAAATTCAGATTAGTATTCTGAAGCTCCTCGGTAGGAATTTGTCGTGGGACGATAGGCTCTGGCTAGAGAGGACATTCTTGGGAGTGAAGAGAGGCTAAGGTGGAGAGAGTAATATAGATAAGAGGGAAGGAGGAAAGTAGTAGTTTGGTCTCTGAAAAATATTAGGAGGATGGCAGAAAAAGTTAAGAATTACATTGTGTGGGCAAAAGGCCGTCTTCTCTCCTTTCTGGAGCGAGGACGAGTGAGGAGGACGTTCTTCGGGTCTCTCTGGTCCTTTCCCTTCAGCAGCCAATGCTAATGTGAGGCCTAGATCCAAGGTGGGACCGACGAGCAACACTCAGGATATGTTGGTCCCAGTAGACTTCTCGCAACAAAGTGGCACGCCGCACGATTATTTCACTCGTCGAGAAGACGGTGGATCTTGGAGCACAGAAGTACAGGACGGGCTGGTGCAGACCTCCGTTATTAAACCATCTTGTGTCCCAGCTCTGGAAGAGTCCATCTACCCTCCTTTCCCAAATTCATACCAAATTGTTCGTAAAAAATTACGTGAATACGTAATGATCCCCATCTTTCTCCCCGCCTGCCCTTCCTGATCTGAGACAAAAGGCAGGAAACAAAAGGCGAGTGAGACAATAAACACATACTTCGTCTTCTACGGAATCGTCTCTCTCCAGCCCAGAAAGAAATCTCATTCGTACAAATACACGTGGTGGACTAGCAGGCGGATTATACCATGAACTTTTGGAGATACATATATTAACTTCAAATTTGCGATATTTTGGAATTAAATTTGACACTTATTCAGAAGTAACTTGAGAAAAGAAAATTAAATTCGAGACTAGAGTGATAATGGGTATATTAAGTTGCGTGGGTAAACAGTGGCGGTTCTAATAATTTATTTGACCAAGGGCGGAGCCGGTGAAAGCTACGAGAAAAGGCAGAATGTTTTTCATTTTGCGAGGTGCTAAGAATTTGAAAACTGAAAACTCTGTACAAAATTAGCTACATGTTATATGATAAGGGGCGTTGGTGCTGAGCTGGGAAAATATTAAGGAAATACTGCGTGTTCTGAATCTGAATGATATTTCAACATCCTCTGCAACGATGCAATGACACATAACAAAAACTGCTTCCATGCTTTCAAAAAATTGAACCTTGTTTTTGGTAGACTGCGATTTCAAGCCATGGTTTTTACCTATTTTTGTGATTTAATAAAGTGATGCTTTATAGCAAAGTTTGCAAATCCTTATAAATATTGCAATTTATAAATATATCCCTTACCAGCTTGGACTAAGCTTTTGAAAAAGAGAATAAGGTATCCCAGTAAAATTAAATTACGAGGGCTGTTTAATATGTGATGACCATAATTTATAAAATAGCCAAACCGCTATGTTGGCACTTTTAAATTATCTTTTTCAGCGAATTAGCTCATTCATTTCTTTGTTGATATTTTAAGTGAATTTCAAAAATCCCGAAAATGTATGAGATACTTTCGCTTTCTCTTTGCAATGGAAAATAAATCGAGGCACTCAGTCCTTCACATCGAGTTTTATCAACCAGCCCTCGTTGAAAAGCAGTAACTCAGTGCTTATTGTTTCCTAAAGTGTAAATTGAAGAGTAAGTGCTTATCAGGTTCTCCATGTGTCTTGTGGACCCTAGGTCCCCTTCTTCCTTCTTGTCGTCTGGCCGAGTTGACAAGTTATGTGGGTGGCTCATTAGAAGGAGCAATTATCATGTGGAGCAGGAGGCTGGAGATGGGACATGAGGAATAGTTGTAAGCTCTCAAAAGCTCCTAAGTAGACTGACTTGAGACTATAATCGCCTCACTTCCCAAGTATCTTCCTTCTCCAGAACTTGATGACTCGTGAACTCTGTTTACGGCCTCAGCTCCTGCCAGCCAGCCCAGTTCCAGAAAAAGCCTCTGTCCCCAAAATGTATTTATGAAAGGGGAAGACGGAGGTTCCTGGCGTAAGTAATCATGACAAGAGGGACGGGGGGAACTCGGGATGAATTGAAACTCGGACTCTTGGCCGTCTTGGAGAGAGGAAGCAATAGTTCACTAAAAGTGTGTAGTTAAATGGTGTTGGAGAAAGTGGAAGAAATATGTTGATGGCTGAGTAGAGAAAGAGAAAGGAGGACATTCGAGGGAACAGATAGGCTCAGGCCAATCCTCCATATCCACACACACACAGTGTCGTGGTCAGGAACGGATTTCAAGGGCTAGGGCTCAGAATTCAATTCTACACCCAATGAACAACGAACCAGGGCTTTCTTGGCGACTCACGAAGGATTCACTAGTCAGATGTGCTTCTGTGTTCTCTGGCAATTGAGAGAAAGTTCGGATGCAGGAACTCAAACTGGTTCGAACCTGGAATGATGCGACATTTAATTCTGTTAAATAATAACCATTTTAAATGGAATTTAATGATAATAAATATAATGGGATTCTTATCATATTGAGACAAACAAGTTAGAAAAAGCTATATTTCTAGCAAATAGCAAATCCCAGTAAATCCCACTGTGATGGGACTTATTTACCAAAAGTGGCATCTTCCACAATTCGTATGCCCGCCTGCACCAAAAACTCCAATATTTCCACTAATATTTGCAATTAGCAACAAAAACAGTATTTCTGCACAAAAACGATATTAGATTTTTAAAAAAAAAATGGATGTAAAACTCAGTCAGCCAATATGTTCAAACGTATGAAATGCTGGGAATTTAATCTAAAATCAAGCCGCTAAAATGTATTTAAATTCCGAAATAAGATATTGAGAAAAATTGAAAATCTGATAAAGTTTCTAGATAGGTTTATTTAAATTTAAGATGCATATCTTAAAAACGAAATAATATTGTAACTATATTTCGGTGATTTATCAGTTTGTACAATTTACTCAAAATATAATAAATAAGTCCATACAATTTAAAAAAAATATATTGAAACCTAATGTAAAATTTTCAAAGAGGTGTCAACATACGGAGGAAAAGTAAAAAAACAATGTTTGAAAGTTCCAAAATATGTGAACAAAAGTGGTAAAAGCATCAAATATACAGTAAAACCTCAGAATAATATGGAAAAATATGCAGTAGAGGTTATTGGAACCATGCGAATAATTAAAATCAAAAATGTTTAAAAAATCTACAAAAGATGGACCAAAATTTGAATAAAAAACATCGAACCCTGTAAATATGCATCAAGGCCTAACTGAACCGATTTAAGCGCCCGAAAACTGTGAAGGCTGACAAAATCTGTTTTTAAGATGGCCACAAAAAATGGTAACCATTCAACATCTCATATTTACCCGTTCAAATCCGGCTGAATACCACTTCTAAACTGCAATCTCGCAGGCCATGGAACATTCTAAAGGCAGTTGTGAGCTTTTAACAAGTATCGTTTACAGGAAGTTCAAGAAAAGTTCTGAGTTGAACAACGTGGAGCTGGTTCGTTTCGATAATTTTGGACAGAGTGTGAGTGTGAGGCTAGGAGGTGGGCAGGACTTTCTTTCGTCTGACGCCACTGAGTGGCCAAAGCTCCTTCTGGCCAACAAGGAGCTCTTTTGCACAAAGCGAGTCGGAATAAATGAGCTGGATAATGTTCCAGTGCGACATTGGGATTGGGATTGCACCCTTCTTCTTATTCCCTCGCCTCGTCTTCACTCACTAACAAGCCTCCTCACATTACGCCTCGTCTTTGGTATTCTGACCACTACTTTGGACCCATGGGCAGGTTTCTGTTCACCAGCCCACGTCCGTTTGTCCCTCAGCCATCCTTAGTCAGTCAGGACTCAGGTTACGTTTACGAGGCCCGTCAGGTCAGAAAAAGAGTCCGTGTCCATTTTCACGTGGGCCGGAAAATGGTATTATTGACTATGGCCTCTGCCTCTTCGGTCAGTTGGGCAAGAGTCACTTCGGCAAAACTTTTTTTTCCATAAATCTGTTTTATAAATTTAGTTCATTTTCCCCCAAATGACAGGGAAAATATTTATCGACAATCTTGAGTGCATACATGGGGTATATTCTTTTTGCTCTTTTGTTTCACTGTATCTTGCAAGTTAGGGAAAGGCTCCTTATGCAAAAGCACTTTTAAGGTACTCGCTGAAGACATTTCAACTTTGGATAACGATTCACACATCACATGCCTGGTTCCGATAACCAAATTTTATACTGCATATTATTTTTTGAAAATGTTTATTTAGTTTTGATTAATATTTTGATGTTTTTTCACATATTCTAGAGCTTTAAGCTTTTTCCCGATTGTGTTAGTTTTCTTTAAAAAATCGTCGACCTTTTGATTTTTGGCAACGTATTGATTCGGAAATTCAAAAACTGTCGCAGTTAAATTTTAATTTTACGTTCTATTACATCTATTGCGTTTTTGCTACTTGTATACTCGTATGACTGGATTTTCTGCAAAACAAATAGGTACGAGTAGTTCTTAATTGAAATGATTCTGTTTTTTCAAAAGAGCCCCTTTTTGCGCCATATTTTAGTACGTATTTAAAGATTTTTAGTGCATATTTTAGCAGAGTCTCTTAGCGATTACGACATACGACCCAAGTCTTGCCTGGATTATTCCGAATATTCAAATCAAAAGATTCAAAAGTTGCATTAGGTTCATGAACACAGTTTGATACGAGCTCTCCATTCCGTAAGTCGTAGTGAATTTCGCTGTTACAAAAAATGGCAACATTTTCGCAAAAGTTTTACCCAAGAACCTATCGTTAAAATGGACAAGCTTATCCATTTAATAATGACACTTTAAAAACAAAGTCATTTAAAGTGATTTTGCCCAACTGGCGAAATGCTACAAAAAATTTCGAAAATTTCTTTTGGATTTCGGTTTTTGCCCAAGTGACTTTTGCCCAACTGACCAGAAACCTCCCTCTGTCCTTCGTCCTTCCGTTCCAGCATATGAACCTTGTGATTAGGGACTAGGAAAGTATGCCTGGACGTGTGTCCATGAGGAGGAAGATCTGGGTTCAGTTAAACTAGTTAGAGAGAAAGAGAAGAGTACCTGAGACAAGGGAAAGAAATTTTGGGTTGAAGAGGGAAAGGAAGCTTAATGCAATTTGGAGTCTCGAAGCCCAGAGTACATGCATGTTCCTGTATCAATTTGAGGGGAAAGTGTAAGTGTTGTTGAAAGCCCATTTCATACCAGGAGGATGTTGACGCACTTCAATTTTTCTCTGGATCAATTTTCACTCTTCTCCTTAGTTTCCTTCCTCTTATCTCTCCAAAGTCCTTCCCAACAGCGGATTGAAGTAGACCCACCAAGACTCCCGGATTCATAACAGGTCTCACCTCCGTCGTCCTAGAACCCAAGTACTGTTGAAATTCTTATGAAGCGAAGAGTCCAGGAACATCCAATTACGAATAGGTTGCAGAATAAGTAGGAGAAGAGATGCAGAGATGAGGTTTCGTGGTAATGGAGCCTGACCAGGAGGCGAGGAGGCGGGTGGAGTAAGTGGCTAGCTTGGCTGGAAGAGAAGGGATATGTTGAGTATATTTCCCCAGGTAGTTGAGCATAAAGTTGGACAAGATGTCTTGGTTCGTCTAATCGTCTCGTGTCAGTCTCTGCCGAGTGCCAAGGGCCAAGCCAGACACTCCGAACCCAGAAAGTCAATCTTCTTTTCCTCCATCCCCAAGCCCCACTCACATTAGGTGTGTATTCTTGTTTTAATCTGTGGGGAGTTGACGTGACGAATTCTCGGAATTTTTTGACATCTCAGACGAGGAAGAATGAAAGGAAGTAAAAAAAAAAGAGGAAAGTTAGAGGAAGAGAAGAGGGAAAGTGGGAGAAAGAAGAGAAATCTCTCTCATGTTTGCTTCTACCGAAAAATTCCAATTTCATCTTGTTATTTACGACCTTTGCCTTTCCTCCTTGCACCAATGCCTCGGATCTGACTTTGTGTGTTGGGTCTAGTTAGACGAGATGTAGTTCCCTCCTCGCGAATAGAAAAGATATTGTGCCCGTTTTCCTCGGGATGCTCCAACAGTTTCTTTTTTAATCCATCTCCACTTTTATGATATCTTTTATACTATTTGGAGGGATGGTGGACGGACTGACTCCGATCCAGGAACTTTATGTCCTCAACACGTACTTAGTCCCCGTCCCTACTCTCATTTCTAGGGAAAGGCTCGTATGTGCTTAAAAACTGTAAAAATATGTAGTTACTAACAAGATGCAGTAGAAATATCAATTTATCGAAAAAAACAAACAATTTCTATGCAATGTACGCATTTGAATTTGGAAGGACTAAATGCTAGGCATAAAAGCCAGTCAGCAAAGTTATGAAAAAGCAAGAAATGGTAAAAAATCAAGCGGCAAATTGTTTTGAAATTCTAAAAACAAATAGGTACTGTTAATAACTTGCAACCAATGAAATTTTTTTAACAGAAAAATACCTTTATAAGGTCAAAGTTTGTAATAGAAGTACAAAAGCATGTCTACAAAATCCAAAATACGTATCAAAATTAGGAAAAGAGAGCAAGATACGCAAATATGTACAAAATGTTTAAAAAAATTGGTAGATACTCTGCATTAAATTCGGTAAATTGGAATTAGAAATGTGTGAATCGTTCGGACCTTCGTGCCAAAAGTTAATTTTGAAAACATGAACGCATAAGTATATAATCCAGGCAGCCAAGTTGTTAAAAACTGGAAACCAAATATTGAAAAGCGTCAAATTAAAGTCCAGTCACAAAATGTTTTGAATTATAAAAATAGGTAATACCAACAACTAAAAGCCTGTGAATTTTTTAACCTGAAAGCTAACATACTTAATAGAAAAATACCCTCATCAAATTTGAAAATACGCTATAAAAACGCAAAAAGTGTTTATAAAGTTCAAATATACAGCATAGTAGATACAAGGAACATTAAAACATGCAAATATGCACTAAAACCTTAGAAAATGGTAAGATATTTGTATAAACTTTAGATATTGGAACCCAGCTGGTGTGAATCGTTGAGATATTTAATTTCAATAACAATAAAAAATTATTTTACATAATAATCCATTCCTCAGTCATTCGACTCCACCAAACTCAAAATGATGCCGCAAGTTCCTCAATTTCTCAAAACTGAAAAGTCATATTCCATCTTCAAATTCCTGAAGCTTCTCGAGGCCGGAGACGGAAGTGAGGTGACCTCCGGTTCCCCCCAACCCATGTTTATGACCTATGCCCCTATGCGGCTAGCTCTGAATTGAATGAGTTAAAGACAAGCCGAGTTTAAGTGTTGGAAGTTTATTTTAGAAAACGGGGAGGCAATTACAGGGAGAGCTCGTGGAAGACTATAGACTCCCAGTTCTGTATCCAGAGGAATTTTCGTCAATCAGAACAAATGGCAGTAGACATACAAATGGTTCTTCGTTCTCCATTTAATGGCTCGGCTTGTGTAGGAAGAGAAGAAGAAGGAAAAAGGAAACAAGTGGAGGGAAGGAAACAGAGTTGAGTTGAACAAAAGCTGGGAAAGTAGGTTGGGTGTGCGGATGAGAGAAGAATAGAGATGAATGTGTGTAGGTATGTGTGGGAAGGAGGAAGTACGAAGGATCTTTGAATGTACTGTCGTGGTCTTAAATGGAAGTTGAAAAAATTTAGGGAATGTTGGGAAGAGAAAATGTTCTGTCTGGGAAATCGATACTGCATGCTTGAGCGAATTATGCTTCCCCGTTTCTGACACATATGTCTTCCTGTCTTCTCCTCATTCACCAACGTGTCTGCTCCCTTCTTCAACACGCATTTATCTACAATCACTCACAAGTCCATCATTTTAACCAATATAGATCAACAACAATCCCCACCAGCCTCTTCCGCCAAACGTCCATCCAACCTTTTGAGTCTACGCAAATCCTTAGGGTCGGAGTTCAGACTAAAATTGATCTCCAAGAATTACGTAGTGTTGTAGTCTAGTTTTTCCAAAAATGCCCGAAACAGATGCGAATGTGTTTATTGACGCTGAAGACGAGTTTAGTCGTATGACTTAAGTTAACGTATGACGTATGATTAACGTATGACTTGTAGACTTGTGTTGGATTTTAAATTATTTTATATGAATTTCGAAATAAATTAGTGAAATGCCAATTTATGTTTAAAATGAATTATTATTAATTTCACCGCAAATAAATTCTGTTTTAACCGTCATCGCAAAATAAATTAGTGGACCATGACTAACTTTCACCGCAAAATTATCACGCTATCATTATTCAGTTATCGTAAAACATATATTAGTTATAGATATCATTATATTAAGTTGGGTTATGTTAAGCGCTGGCGGAGGATTTTTGTAAATTATGCAGTTGAGGTTAGGTTAGGTATAGGTACAGTAAAGTGCCCTACCGGCATGTCTACAAGCTAAAATATTGCAAACTTTAACGCTACATTAGCTAAGCTGGGCTGGAATATGCGGCTAAAATTGAAAATTTGCGATGAACTAAACTATGTTCAGCTTTTTAAATTTTGCGGTCATGCTTGCGTTAATTTGCGGTGATGCTAATTCATAGCGACTTTCAATTTGTACATGTTAGTATGTTAGCATGGAAAATGGTTGACCTTTTCGATGGGCTCCTCATCCTGTGGAACGGGAGATTACGTACTGGGAGATTACATAACGGCAGCAAGCCTGTGGAACATGGGGAATTTGGAACCGGAAATCCCCCAAAAAATTGGTTCTTGTGCTCATTTAGTTAAATGTAAACCTATGAGACATCTTCGAAAATTCGCAGGAAATAAATAAGTCATTTCAAAATATGAGTAAAAATGCTGAAATTGTTGCATAGAACATCGGTCATCGAACAAACTGTTGAAACTTTCCCAATTCTCTAGTATGCTATGCACGTGCAGGGCAACAAATTCCGATTGTAGAAGGTTCAAGGGACATTTGCTATGGGACCATTGGCGTGAAACCTGCTAAACTCTATAACCATAAGCGACACTGGGTCTTGAATACTTTCTTGTATGGTAATGATGATGGGACAAGATTTGAACTCGAATTTCCTTCTTAACTCCAAACCTACAATAATATGACTACGTCTTTTTGCAAACCATCAAAAAGGCTTGGCTGAAGGAATTCTAAGCATTTGGCAGACACTCCACTGCTTGAGCTCAGCAGACGAATTTAATGAGTACTCTAATGTGATGATAATAATTACATGGTGTTTTTTTTTGTTCTTTTTCCAGGAAATTTCTCATAAATCCTATCGACCGTTTACTGTTTTAACGTTCAGATTAAATTACCTCGTGGATAAATTGGATCCAATGGGCTATCATCTCATAAATATGCTTCTCCACAGCATGGTGTCGGCACTCTACTATAGGTACGCCTACCTTCTTCTACTCTATTAAATATTTTATGCTTCCTAATATCCCCATCCAGTCTCCCATTTTATATACTAAGTCTCTCTTCTCACTTTTTCATCTTTCAAAGATGACTTGGGCTGGAATGAAAAATGATCCTATGGAAAATAGAAAGCCGAGTAGAAAAGAGTTCATGTTGAACCCTGTTTCGTATATTTATATGCTCCTCTTTTTTTGTACTTTTTAAACAGGGTTTGTGCAATGTTTTTACCCGAACTCGGAAGTTTCGTTGCAGCCATGCTCTTCGCTGTGCAGCCCATTCACACCGAGGCCGTAAGTTTCTATTTTTATTCGGATCTAAAATTGTTATTGGCATCTGATCTACGTATGTGACTTGGTGAGGTTTGGTTAGGTGTCCAATTTCATAATATTACCTGATTGATTGGTTCAAGTTTTGCATTTAAGCAGATGTGCAATTGTGATGACGCAAAAAATCTGAGCTACTCGTAAAGTCGTGTATAGCCAATCATATGCGAAAAACTTGTTTGCTGTATTTATTTTTAGAAAGATCTCGCAACCATTCATTAGTACCTTGTTCGAATAAAAAGAATTTTTGTTGCATATTTGGGCATATTTGTATTGGCATATTTCCGTATTTTTTACATCGTGGTTCATATATAAGGCAGTTTTAGTATTTTATTCAATTTCTTCTTAATTTTCGCAAATTTTTGTTCTTGGAAGAATTTTGTTCTAGAATTTCAATTTTTTGTACTTGATTTTTAGTATTTTGAAAAATTCTTATGTTTCTGCAATTTGGTTGATTGGATTTTATATCAAGCATTTTGTTTTTCTGGTTTGGCCTGCCTATATTTGCATAAACCTTGTTATTGTTTCATATTTTACTGCATATTTTTTATTTTAAAGTTTTCAATGCATGTTGGTCTAATTTTGGGGCATATTATAGCATTCTTATCATGTTTTTGCTCTTGTATTTCACCACATCCTGAATCCTTTCAATTGTTTAAGTTTTCTATAATAGAATTGACGTTGTGTTTTTTGCTTGGCAATATCTGTTTTGGAACTTTAAAAAATTGCGCAGCTTGATTTTAATTTATAGCTTTTCAACAGTTCTTGCGTTTTTGTAATTTGCCTAATTGCCATTTGTATAAAAATGCGTATATTTTTGCTGAAAAACTATACTATATTGTATATTTGTGCATTGGTGAAAGTTAGGCCGTTTTTAACGGATACGAGCTACAACTCACAAAATCATGTAGATCCTAAAAGCTCACATTAGAAAGTTGGCGAATGAAGAAGCATGTATGAATGACGTGTAGAAAATGAGGGACAATGACTGGAGAGAGGAGACAGGATGACATGCTAATTCCCGCCCATGCATCCTGAATCCGGATTAAGGCTTGTGTAATTGTAATCCGTCCTGTTCTCCTGTCAGCCCTTGTGTGTGTGTGGAACCTGACTGGACGTACTAATGGGCTGACAGAAGCCGAAAGTCGTCTCAGAAACCACTTTTCTTCGATTGAGTGAGTGATACAGAGAGAGGAGAGTTTCTGTTTGCGGACATGGATAGTTGTGAGTGATTGTATGTGGTAACACACCTCCATGTTTACTTTATCACTCAGCAGCCTGAGTGAGTGGCCTGGCCTGGGTTTCGTAGCACAGGAATGAACCAATGTCCGTTTCCTTGATAGAAACAGGGAGAAAATCAATTTATTGGATTCTATTTGGGCAAAGTTCTGAAGGGAGTGTTTCTCAGAGTGGCCGCATTACTTCATGCATGTCAAAATAGGAGATGAGAAGGGTGGCTGTCAGAGAGTGTCAGCGGATTTCAGTTCCGTCTGCCACATGGAGTCATGCTCCTCAAATATTTTCCCTGCATAATCCACTCCGCCCTTCAATCTCATGTATATGATTATGGTTGGCACGAGGATCCGCTGGATATCGGAGACTTTATCTTCAAATGACACTCTTCACACTGAATCAGACCTTCTTGAGCCCAGGTCCCTTTGTCCTCTTCTGACGGAGCCGACGAGCGGACGGACAGAATTTCAAAAGCCGCTTTATCTGATTCCCTTCTTCTGATTGAACCCAGGAACTTTGGCCTTAGCTCACGTCTCAACTTACGTCTCCTGCTTCCTCTTCACAAAGAAAAAACCCTTTCTCATTAAACCTCGAGTTTGGGATTAGCTTAGTTAGGCGGATCCTGATGGTTGAGTATGGAGAAGAAAAGAATTAGTGTATTAAACCGTGCACCGCAAGTCATAACTTTAAAACTCGTTATTTTTTAGGGTTGGAGCTCTTTCACTCTTTCTCCAGTTTTTTTTTTCTTGGTGATGTTTGTGACTTTGAGAGAAAGATTTTTGAGAGAGAAAGGACGGAGCAGAAGGTTTGATATAAAAAAAATTAGATTAAGACTGAGGAGGCATATTGCACTGACTGTTTGGACTATTCGGAGAAGAGATGAGAGGGAATGGTAACGATGAGGATAATATACATCATATCATTTCTTACGAGGAGAGCCTTTCAGACAACTTTTTAGACTCACTTTTCATTTGGATGAGTCCACCATTATGGCTGACTACAGTTCGGACATTTCCGGATGAAACTGTCATTTCAGATTTGAGACGGATTTGGATCTGGCTAGGGTTCGACTTAGGTTCGGTTCTTTGAAAATTGTAGCTTTCTTGATATTGATTGAATTTAATTTCGGTTGGGTTATTTATGAAAAATTGGACTGGGTTGGACTTCGGTTCGGCTATTTAAGAATAATCTTTTTTGAACTTGAATTGAATTTCGGTTCGGTGGCTGACAATTTTCTCGATTCGACTTCGACTTTTTCAATTCAAATTAGACTTTCTTGATTGAATTGGAATTCGGTTCGGTTGTTTTTTTAAAAAAACGACTCGATGTCAATTTTCTCGATTCAGATTCAACTTTCTTGATTGAGTTGGAATTCGGTTCGATTGCTTAAAATTTTAATTCGATTTCAACTTTCTCGAATCGACTTCAACTTCGACTTTCTCGATTCGACTTCGAATTTCTGGATTCGACTTCGAATTTCTCGATTCGATTTCGAGTGATTCGAACCGAGTTCGAGTGATTCGAATCGACTTCGACTTTGGCTCGATTGTATAAAATTCTTGGACATTGGTTCGACTATACATAAAATAGATTCAAGTTTAACTTCAGTTAGGTAATTCGGAAATCATCATTTTACTGATTTGAATAACCTTCGTTTCGGATATTTCAAATTTTCTCGGTTCGATTTCGACTTAGATTGTGCTTCTATTTTTTCAAAAAATCACCTTTATCATTTAAATTCAAAATTCTGTTCGTATTTGTTCCGATTTTGTTTAAACTTCTTTGATTCGGTTCGGATTTACTGTTTGCTTCGGTTGGACATTGAAATTTAATTTTCTGTTTTGAAACCGACTTTACAAGTATTTCAGTTCGATTTTTTAAAATGAATATTGACTTCAAGCTCTCAATTAAGCAGAATATATTCGCTACGGCCTATACAAACGCTCGTATTTATTACCCATCTTGACAACTTCCTTTCGATCGGGTATCAGTGTCGGTTTGATCAATTAACCGAACCCTTGACAGCCTTTTGAAAGCCGAAAAAGGACTGTAACAAAAGAGACAAAGAAGTTGTATTGTATACTTTCTCCTTCTCCACCCTCTCCTCTCCTTCAACCTGTCAAAGAATGTGACGATACTGGGTTTAATTTAGAAATAAGGGATGTGGAATGATCTGACATGGGCTTTATGCGGCACTATAAACTTTCATGACTTTCATTTTGGGCCGAGGAGGGGATGAGGAAAAAGTGACGAGGGAAGTTTTCCCTTCGTCAGCACTCGCCCTCTTTGCTGACTCAAGTCGCCATCCGTTCTTAAGCATCCGCCCAAGTAACTCTCCATCACCCAGTTAATTATAAACAGTCAAATTTTACTACGGACCATACTGTCGTCTCCAATAGACTTTCACTTTCTAACGACAACATTAAGTCACTAATGTGAAAACCGTTTAGTGGGAGTGAGCGAAACAAGGAACGACATTCCTCTAGAAAAAAACGCCCTGTTTTCCCTAACCAAATTACGAAAGAACATCGTAGTACACAAATAGTTGCCGGAGAGGATGAACAATGGAACTGGGAAAGAAAAATAACCGTACAGAGTGAAATACAGCTGGAATTACGAGTAGAATTGTCTAATTTTTAAATCAATACGAGAGTTGTTTCCCTTTTTCTTGACCCATTTTTGAAAACCTGTGTAAACCATAAAAATTAACCAATTGGGCTTAAATTTTCACAACGGGTAATGTAATGTCTAAACTACATTACCTTAATGTAAAAAAGTTAGGCAAAATATATACATGTCAGTCAATGTGGAAAATTTTTACTACGATTTTGGTGGGGAAAATATTTTAGCGCTTTAAAACAAATTCTGTTCGAGTAATCCTTGATGCTGGATCTCCTGAAGACAAAATCGTAAATCTTGATGTCAAATACAGCCTACGAGCGGAAAATAAAAATACGCATGGATTATTCTGGTATTTTTGTAATTAATACGAGGGTTGTTTCACAAATTTTGACCAATTTTTGAAAACCTGTAAAAAACATAAAAATAAAAATGGTTGAAATGTTCACTACACGTAAGGTAATATGTACATAAACCTTATTATGTACTCTAAAACATCGGACAAAAATATGTATTTTACAGTTAATAAAACGAAAATATATATTTCAATTTTCAAAATTTATTGTATTTGTTTAAATCAAATTTTTGTTTGTTTGACCAATCCTTGATGCGGGTTCCTGAAGGCAATGCGATTGTTAGAATAAGCTTAAATCATGAATTGATGCCAAGCTGTGTCTGTTTTAAAGATATTTAGATGCATAGCAGGGCAAAGCCATTGCACGAGCGTAAAATGCTTAAACACGTTTTTGAATACTTACTTGAAAGTGATTCTTCTTACATAATTTGGGTCTATCTTCACTGGCATACAATTTTGTGTGCCAAAGTTTGACTTCGTTTCGATGTTTTGTGGGCGATGCTAGATACTAGGAGTAGTTTGCACTTGTGTTTGTGTACGATGTTACGTGAGAACAAGTTCACAAACAAGCCTTGCTCTTATGCTTATGCGAGTTTTATTTTCTCTCTTGAGAAGGACTTGGATTGTTGGAATGGTCTGACGGAGTCCTTAGGTAGACCTAATATCCATTCTTATCCCATCATCTCCTATATTAGTTCTGACCAAGCATCAATAAAGTCTGGTCTCCAGAAACAGCTTTCCAGCGAGACACTCCGACACAACAAATTGTGTCTAGCCGAAAGGGATATTATTGGCCCAGGTTCCTTCTGATAACGTTCCTTTCTGCTTTCTCTCTCTCTCCAAGGAGAGCTGAAGAAGTTGGCGTGTATCGCGAACACGCAATCATCAAATTTAGCGGTATGTCATCCAGACCCTCTGGCTGGCCTTCCCCCTCCCACATTCGGATTTTGGTCGAAAGATGCGATAAGACGTTTTTCGTTTCTGGAACAGTTGAGCCGTTCCCTCTCTTGCTTTCCCCAGACTTTCTTTATGACTTCAATCTTCGAAATGAACTCTTAAGTTCTTCCTCCTAATAGAAAATTTGGAACTGAGTACTATGTCGAAGTGGTTTCCACTCGGCTTGAATTTATATGACAGTTGGTTATCGGACGTCAGTAGGAACAGGAAAAAGTATTTTATCAATTACTCAAGTCCTTCTTCCTCTTCTTTATTGTTATGTTCGAGTAGTGGGCTCTGTGTCCATGGCCAATCACTTCCGTCCTATCACGACTTTCCCTTAGGGCCCAGCTTAATTTCCGAACTTCCAGCGAATTGTGGGAAAGAGGATTAAGATTTTTTGAGCCTTCGTCAGCGAAAACAGACGCATTTCGACTATCGTTCAATTTTAGTGACTATAACCTCAGGTGCTGGTTAGTAGGGAAAGGCTTCGTCTATGCAAAAACCTATTTTTTCGAGGGAGCTCGCTGTAGATTTTTAGATTAAGATCTAAACGATTCGCTCCGGTCTGACCTTAATACTCAAATTTTATGTTTACTGTATACTTTGATTCATACTTCAAGATTTTAGAGCAGATTTTACGGATTTTTGGTGCACACTTTATCGTTTTTGTGTAAATAATATGGCTTCTAACTTCTAATGTATATTTCAAGGTTTCAGTGCTAATTTGAGATTTTTTTGTTTGAATATTTTATTGCTTTAGGTGCATATTTTATGGTTTTTGGTTCATTTTGAGGGCTTAGAACATATTGTATGGTTTTGTGGTGCATTTTTGAGGTTTTAGTCCATGATTTTTGGTGCACTTTTGAGGTTTTAGTGCATGTTTTATGGGTTTTGGTGCATTTTGAGGTTTTAGTACATAATTTATGGTTTTTGGTGCATTTTGAAGTTTTGGTGCATTTTGAGGTTTTGGTGCATTTTCTATTGTTTTTGGTGCATTTTTGAGGTTTTAGTGCATATTTTATGGTTTTTGGTTCAGGTTTGAGGTTTTTGTGCATTTTTTTATGGTTTTTGGTGCATGTTTGAGGTTTTAGTGCATATTTTATGGTTTTTGGTTCAGGTTTGAGGTTTTTGTGCATTTTTTTATGGTTTTTGGTG